>JADRCD010234528.1:0-29763 GCA_019843815.1 Montemys delectorum
TAAGGCTGAATTAAAAAGCAGTGAGCTAATTCATCTGAGGAAGATAATTTCAAGGCAGCACAGCATTCAGCCTGGGTCATGGACACTGCAGGATATGTCCAGCTAAGCTTACAGTGATAATCGTGAGCAAGAAACAGAGCAGGATTTTTAAAGTGTGCAATCTGACTAGCAAAGGAGCACTTTGAAAGTGGTGAAGGAGGAGAGTGCTCTGCTGAAGACATCAGAACCACTGGAAAGACACTAGTGTTTTACATTGGATAACAGGAGAGAAGCCTCAGGTATTTCTGGAATTGGCTAGATTTCACCCATTCCTGGTTCAAGGGTACATCTTGTGTAGCCCAAGTTGTCCTTGAACTCACTTTATACTTAAGTGGACCCTATGCTTCTGGTCTTTTTGCTGCTGCCTTCCAAGTGCTGGGATTACATGAATATGCCATACCCTGTTTCATGGCAGTCCTGAAGACCATAGCCAAGGCTTCCTGATGGCTAGATAGGTATTCTATCAAGTGAGTCATAATCTCAGCCCGAGGCTGTAAAGGTTTTTAATTTATTTGAAAAGCTTTGCTTTTATTGAGAACAAACTCTGGAGAATTCTGCTTACAAAAGACTATCTAGAGAAATCTCCCTCACGTTCAACAATCCAGGCAATCAAGATGTCGAGAGACCTGTCATCCACATGTCTAAAGATACGAAGAGTGGAAGAGTCGCAGGGCCATCCAGGCATCCACCTTGGTATGAAGCTGCAAGCAGAGAGAAGAACCAGATCAAGGGAGAAGGTGTGTAGGTTGGAACCAAAAAGACCAGAAGGGTAGACAGGGTTGTCCAAGTCCTGGTGAGCTCAAATCATGTCAGCAAGGCTCTGGTGGCTGGACATGGAGCTGTGGCTTGTAATGCTTGCCCTGCTTCACTCTTATTTTCTCCCCCTCCTTTCCTTTCTTAGCCCCCATTCTTCCTATGTGAAAGAGCAATGCCTCCTCTGTGCCGCCCGCTGGGCCTTGGGGTGTGGTGCTTTAAGTTTTACTTAAGCTCACACTGAGAGTTTGCCCTGAGTCTTAGAGAAGATTTGGACTGGAATTTTGAGCAATGTTGGAACTGTTGAGACTATGTGGGAATCTTAAAAAGAGACTAAATACATTTTTCTTGTGAAATAAAGGTAAGGTTTTTGGGGGGGGTGGGCAGGAGGGAGAATACTATGGTTTAGGGAGACATGTCTACATGTTAAGTTGACAATGAGCGGATTTGTGGTGGTCAGTTTTGATCGTCGATTTGATTGGATTAAAAAGCTACTAGGAAATAAATAAAGATCCCCTCTGTAAAGGTGTTTCCAGAGAAGTCACTAAACAGGGAAGACTTGCTCTGCATATGGGTGCCACCATCCTATACATTGGAGACCTAAATGAAATAGAAGGGGGTGGCAAGGAAGATCTCTGTATGCTGCTTCGGATTATCATGAAGTGAGTCTTTGTGTCCTACTATGTTCCTCCTGTGATGACCCGGAACCTCTGAGGTGGAGGAAGCATGCTCTCTCTTAAGTTGTTTGGCTTAGATTCCCGCTCACACAAAAACCCTACCCAGGGCTTCTGTTATATATCGACAACTGGCACGTGGAACAAAGGGGTTTGTGCCAGTTACTCAGAGGGATGTTGTGTGAGGTTGATTTCTTGACCATGACAAAGCTTCTCAGAGCCTTTAATGTGCTGTGGACAGGTTAAATGTCCAGAACTCACAACTCAGTACTAAAAGTCCCCGTGGCCAGATATATTTGGAATTTAAGGTTTTTCCAGATCTTAATATGGTAATAATGAGAATGTACTATTTAGTCCATAGCACCCAGCAGAGCGAGGGAAGGCCCTGTGATCGAACACATTCTTCTACCGCAAATACATGGATAGTCACCTAAGAAGGTTAACCGAAGAATCTGAATACACCAGACAGAAGGTATCAACTTTATTCTGTGTTATAATTATTTTTAATTTTTAGACCTTTCTGAAGCTCGACACTGGATATAAGATGGTGAGCTTGCATTGGGTGTTTTGCCCGGAGCATCTAGCAAGACTAATGGACTCTTTGTTTTGTTCTCTTGGGGTACCAGGGATGGAACCCAGGGTCTTATGCATACTAGAAAAGTGATCTACCATGGAGTTATATCTAGCTCAAATTTCACAGACCTTTGAGTATATCTGCATCTACACAGTTAATCTCCCAGTCCAACACTACCCTTTGCCCTCTCCTGTGTTGATTAGATGGGGTGAATATACTGGTGGTTGAAGAATAGGGAGAAGATTGTTGAATGGAGTCTGCAGATCTGGCTGGGGAGTTACAGTACTAGCGTTCAGGCAGGCTCCAGGTCAAAAGGAGGGACATAAAGGACAATGTTTTGGAAATAAATACACCTTATTGTTGTTTTCTTATAAATGTTTTAAAAATGTAGAGTTATTCATTTTATAAGTATGGGTGTTTAGCCTGCCTGTATGTATGTGCAATATGTGTGTGCCTGGTGCTCATGGAATTCAGAAGAGGGTAGCTTGAAACTGAAGTTAGAGATGGTGGTGAATTACCATGTGGATGATGGCAAAGAAATCCAGGTCTTCTGCAGTAACAGCAAGTGCTCTAAGCCACTGGCCCATCTCCTGCCCCTTATGGCTGATTTCCTTTTTGTACTCCTTCAGTTTTTCAGATATCCTTTAAAAACTATAAACTTGGCTGGGCCAGGGTAGCATGTGCCTTTAATACCAGCCCTTGGGAGGTAGAGGGAGTTGGATCTCTGAGTTCCAGGCCATCCATAGCTATGTAATTGAGACCATCTTTAAAAAAACAAACAACCAAGAAGAAAAAGCCTCTATTTCTTTCTTACTGTTGTTTTCTACTCTAAGAAGTTATTGCTCTTCAGGGGAGACAGGACCAGGGCTGATGCTCATCCTAAGGGCAAGACCTTGGGCTCCTGGGAAGATAACTTCCTGTTGTTTTGGCCCACAACTGAGGTAGGGTGGGTGGAGCACAGGCTTAAGGCCAGTGTCTCCCTGGAGAATTTCCAAGAAGACTTCCTGATTTAACAAAAACAATACAAACACAGGGAAAAGCTCTGGAGCTTAAGAGGAGATACCTCTGTGTTTGAGGCTTGTACAGAGAACAGCCCCAGGACAGGGTGCCCTCTCTCTGTGTGTCCTGATACTTAAGGAAAAAAATATTGTTATTGTTATTTATTAGCTATTTATTTTGGGCGTTTCAAGACAGGGTTTTTCTGTGTAACCCTGGCTATCCTAGAATTCACTCTGTAGACCAGGCTACCCTCAAACTCACAGATCTACCTTCCTCTGCCTCCCAAGTGCTGCTGTTAAAGATGTGAGGCAGCACCACCTGTGTTTATTGCTATATTTAAGTGTGTGTGTGTATGTATTTGGGGACATGTGCATGTCCATGCAGGAGCCTCTGGAGATGGAGTTACAGGAGGTTGTGCTGCTGGGACCTGATGGAGGGTCCTCTGGAAGAGCAGCAAGTACTAGAAATTGCTGAGCCATCTCTCCAGCCCTCAGTCTGTTCTTTTAAGCTGCTAAGATCATTTTCCAAGTCTGTCATAATGGATGCCTTTAGTCCCAGAGACTCTGGAGACTGGGGTGAGAGAGTCATTGAGGTCTAAGAGTTTGAGACCAACCTGTACAAAGTAAGAAGAGTCTTAAGAAACAAAATTCAACCCAAGCACACACAGAGTTATTTTCTTATGATGCCAGGTAACTTTTGAATCCTCCTTTCCTCTCCTTCATGCTACAGTTGATATACCATGTCCTAGTGGCCTAGGCCATAAGATGTGGTAGTAAAGATTGAGAAATTCATTAGGAGGGTCATTTGAAGATTGGCCTTTCAATAGGGGATAATCCAACCATTTATGTGTGAGGTCAAGCCTGTACACAGAGAGCTCCATTAAGCTGTACACAGAGAGGTCAACAGAAGATACATAACTTAAACCTGGTCCCATTATCAGCACTATGTTGTGTTATAATTTTATATTATTTTCTTATAGTCTATAAGTTGCCCTACTATGTTATAAAACAACATATGTGGAGGGACACCCAAGTATATATGTAACTATGTAGGTGTGGTATGTGTTTGGGTTACAACTTTAATTTGCTAAGTAATAGCAATTAAAATATATCATAACTTTAATAAGTTTTGTATTTATTTATTGATTTAATGTGGGGAGAGGTTGTATAGGTCCAAGTGTAGAGGTTACAGGACGATTTGCAACAATCAGTTCTCCCTACCGTCTGGATCTCTGGAGATCAATCTCAGGCCATCAGGTGTGGTGGAAAGGTGAGCTCTTGAGGCATCTTCGCTCACCTAATTTTAGTAACCTTCTTTTTGGTACTTACCAAAGTATCCTGAGCCTTGAATATATAGTGTACTATATACTAAATATTACAATACTATGTTATGAATTATACATTGTATACTATACAATTTATTTAAATTATAGTATAAATTATAGTAGTATATATTAATGCAATACAATTAGTCTGGCCCTGTTTTCTTCTCTGATAAGGGTAGGGGGAACTTCAAGGAGGAGACCAGAGTGTCCAGCCTGGCTGGACACTTGCACCAAGAACACCTTAAGTTTGGCATGTTCTGCCTGCTCCCAGGCCCTACTTTTCAGTTTCTCCCAACGCTAGGTTCATCTGCGTCACGCTGGCGCCCCCTCCTGGGCTGCTGGCGAAATGTGACAGTGGATAGGAAGGTGCCCACACTGCTAGCTGGAAAAGGAGAGACTGAGTGGAAGAGCCTTTGGCACTGTGAGGGGACCCTGAGTGGAAAGAGACTTGGAGAAGGGACCTGTTTAACTCAAAGCTACGAATGCCACGCTTGGGGTTTAAGAAGTTGTTCTGAGATTGGCACTGAGGGGCCAGACTATTGACAGAAATGCTTTGTTGTTAGAAATTCAGGATTCATTTCTTTCCTTTCTGCTACCTGACTCCTTACGATGGCTGTGAAGTACTTGCCCTCTAGGATCAGGACAGCCATCTTCCTCCATGCAGAGAGGTGAGTTGGGAATTCTCAGAAGGAGGGGAGGAGGAATTCTTGCTGAGGCCACCTGGCCAAGGTGAGTTCACTCGGCCAGCTTTTAGTAAAGAACATTGTTTTCAGGGTAGAGGAGTCCTACTCAGCTGTTTAATAAAAATACATCTTCACTGCGAATGCAGAGGTTATCTCTGTGGGGTACACAATAGGATTTAGGCCTCCCAATCCTTCCTTCAACACACTGGTGAGCAAGTGAGTCCCAGCGAGCTTCTGAGATAAAAATAACACCCGGGAGGCCATGGCTTAGCGCAGCAGCTGCTGTGGCTGGTGCTTTGATCAAAGCTGGTATCAAGTTATTGGGGGAATAGATAGGTCTTTGAAGGCTCACGTCACCAAGGCCGAAGTTTCAGTCATTACAAGCAAGACACATTATCCTGGCACTGCTTGCTTTGCCCCTTCCCCCCAACTTCCTCCAACATTACAATTTCTTTCATTATTGAAAATGGAAGCTCTAAACTGTACAATAAACAGTTCTTTCTCTACTCTAGAGCTTGCAGGGTCCTAAACACAATTTAGTTTTATACAGTCAAAGAGCACTAGTGTGTGAAGCTCTGGGACCCTAAAGTTATCCAGTTCGGGAATAATATGAATAGCAACTCGTTAGATAGTCTTGTTTGTCTACCCTCTCTCCCTCTTTCCCTCCTCCCCTCCCTTACTCTCTCCCTCCCTCTTTTCTTCTCTCCCTTCTTTCATTCTTTCTTCCTTAGTATTGCTCTGAGCCTGTCTGCAATGGTGGCAGAACTAACCTCTTAGGTCCATGAAACAGACAGCTTCCAGAAGAACATCACATGCCACAACTGAGTTGTTAAAGAAACCAGAAATTTCCACTTCAATGGATGCTCAATCTTAGAGCACTTTAAGCAATGTATATTAAGTTATGGGGTTTCACTCAGTAGAAGAATGCATGCTTACTATGTGTGAGTCCGTGGGTTTAATCCCCAGCACAAAACACCGATAATAATAACAAAAACAAACTTTTATCACTTTGTCCCGATAAAGTCAGCAAAGTAAGACATATGAGATGGAATCTACGGAGTTTGGCAAGGATGTGAGGGAAAAGGAACCACTAGTGGCAGTATAAGCTTGTAAAGCCATTTTAGATGCCATCTGACTATATTCCATGAATTAGACACACATATGCCTAAGGAGCCAGCAGTCTCATACATGGCCCACATGCAAGCGTATTCATCAGAGGGGTGGGTATGGAAACAAGCTGGTGTTCACTGGAGAAGCAGAAAAGTAAAGTGTCTGAATACACACACATAGCAGTTCCATATAGCAGTCAGTCATGAGACAGATTCTTTGAGCCACGTAAACAGTCCTACATGTATGTATCATATAAGGAAGAGAGACTTGTCTTAGTCCAGGTTTCTATTCCTGCACAAACATTATGACCATGAAACAAGTTGGGGAGGAAAGGGTTTATTTAGCTTACTTCCACATTGCTGTTGATCACAAGGAAGTCAGGACTGGAACTCAAGCAGGTCTGGAAGCAGGAGCTGATGCAGAGGCCATGGAGTGATGTTCCTTACTGGCTTGCTTCTCCTGACTTGCTCAGCCTGTTCTCTTATAGAACCCAAGACTTCCAGCCCAGAGATGGCACCACCCACAAGGGACCCTACCCCCTTAATCACTAATTGAGAAAATGCCCCACAGCTGGATCTTATGGAGGCACTCCCCCAACTGAAGCTCCCTTCTCTGTGATAACTCCAGCCTGTGTCAAGTTGACACACAAAACCAGCCAGTACAGTATAATTCCTGTTGTAGAAGCTAAAGTCATATGGACTTACACATTATACACGTATGTATCTTATAGGTTGGGGAGAAGGATAAGCAAGGGCACAAATGGGGGGAAAAACATGAGTGTACCTACTAATGATGGACATGATGTTACCAGGAGCTAAAGACATTTGTCTCTGCTTTAATCTCAGTCCCTGATAGGCAGAGGCATGTGAATCTCTGTCTTCTGGGCCAGTCTGAGACTCTGTTTTAAGAAACATGACAAAACAAAACAAAACAAAAACATAAGCCAGGAAGAAAGGAAGAAGTCTCTGTAGCACAGGAGAAAAAACTGTCAATCAAAAATTTCACAGGAGGTAGGCATGGTGGTGTACACCTTTGATCCCAGCACTTGAGAGGCAGAGGCAGGTGGATCTTTGTAAATTCAAGGCCAACTTGATCTACAGAGTGAAGTTCAGGACAGCCAGGGCTACATAAAGAGTCTCAACATCCTCCCACCCCCGAAAAAAAGAACCTCCCCAAACAAAACAAGAAACAAAATAAGCACACAAAAGTTTCACATTCAAGATGGCAAAATGGCTCAGTGGGTAAAGGTCCTTACTGCTGAGCCTGATCACCTGACTTGGATTCCCCAGGACACACATAGTGCAAGGAAAGAAACAACTCTTCTAAGCTTTCCTCTGAGCTCAAAACACGTTCTATGGCATGCCGCCTCTCAAATAAATAAATACAACTATTAAAAATTTCACACAGACAGTTAATGGCAGGTCTTCCGAAGTGTCCCTTAGCGATTAGAGTAAGCAGTGGCTATGTAACATTTGGATCCATATTTCAAAGCACCATAAACACCATTGCAAATCCTCCATGCCTCTTTAGGGCGTTTTAAGGTAGCACAAAGACTGTGTGGGTGAAAAAGTCAGCTTCCAGGTGTTGAGGGGAAGGCATGTGCAACGCTATTGTCAGTCAGCGAGCTGTGGTCATGTTGCATGTTAGCCTGTTTCTATGTATATATTTGAATATACAAAATGGACTGTAAAATAGTATCTTGGCTTTCTTCTTCCTCCTCTTCCTCCTCTTTCTTCTCCTCCTCCTCCTCCTTTTCTTCTTCTACAGGATCTCACTCTATAGCCCTGGCTATCTAGAAAAATGTTGACTAGTCTGACTAGAATTGCCTTTCTGCATCTACCTCTTAAGTGCTGGGCAAAAGAAGTGTAGCACCATGCCTAGCTTTTTCCTTTTTTCTCGACCTTTGGTATTTCTTGTCTTGTTTGTTTTGCTTTTTATTTATTTGTTTTGTTTATTTGTTTGTTTTGGTTTTTTTGAGTGGGGGTATTTGAGACTGGTTCTTTTTGTGTATCTCAGGTTGCCCTTGAACTCACAATCCTCTTGCCGTGGCACTTCAAGTAATAGGCATGTGTCTCAACTGTCAACTTGATAGGACCGAGAGTCACCTAGATGAGGGGCTTCTGGCCACACTTGTGTGGAATCATCAGAACTGAGGTAGGAAGACCCGCCCACGGCAGGCAAAGCTCTCTTCCGGGCTGGAATCCCAGGCTGTATGAAGGGGAGAAAGTGAAGTGGGCATATCCATTTACTATTCTCTGCTTCCTGACATAGATGCAACATGAGCAGCTCCCACAGGCTCCTGAGGTGCAACTCCCCCACCATGATGAACTGTATTCTGGAACTGTGAGGCAAACTGAAACAAACCATTTCTTCCTTAAGCTCCTATTGTCAGGGTAGTTTATCATGTCAACCGAAAAGTAACTAAGTGACTAAGACCGCCACCAGGTCTGGCACTTTTTCTTTCTCCCTGGGTCCTGAGGATTGAACCCAGAGTATCATGCATGCTTGACAATTGTACCACCCCTGAGAAATAGCCCCAGTTCCTTTAGTATTTTTTAATTATAAAAGTAACATACACACTGTAAGAAATTCAGAAAGCACATAGATGTGAAATAAATAATTAGAATCTTACATATGGCTTGTAGGCTTTTTAGAAACAGACTTCAAATTTTAAAGCCGCTTTAAGTTCAGAATAAAACTGAGTTGAAAGTACAAGAGTCTCAGATCAGGCCTGGTGGCCCAACCCTGTAATTCCTGGTACTTGGGAGGCTGAAACAGGATTACAAGTTCAAAGAAAGTCTGGGCAATTTAGTGAGACACTTTTTCAAAACAAAATAGACTGTACTGGCTGGTTTTGTGTGTCAACTTGACACAGGCTGCAGTTATCACAGAGAAGGGAGCTTCAGTTGGGGAAGTGCCTCCATGAGATCCAGCTGTGGGGCATTTTCTCAATTACTGATTAAGTGGGTAGGGTTCCTTGTGGGTGGTGCCACCCCTGGACTGGAAGTCTTGAGTTCTATAAGAAAGCAGGCTGAGCAAGCCAGGGGAAGCAAGCTAGTAAGGAACATCCCTCCATGGCCTCTGCATCAGCTCCTGCTTTCTGACCTGTTTGAGTTCCAGTCCTGACTTCCTCTGGTGATCAAAAGCAATGTGGAAGTAAGGTAAATAAACCCTTTCCTCCCCAACTTGCTTCATGGTCACGATGTTTGTGCAGGAATAGAAACCCTGACTAAGACACTGTTCAAAACAAAAGGACTGCTGGGATGGCTCAGTGGTTGAGGTACTCATTGCTCAAGCCTGAGGACCTGAGTTCAATTCCAGGATTCCATGTCAAAATGGAGAGAGAAAACCAACTCCACAAAACTGTCCTCTGACCTGTACCCATGTGCCATGGCATTCACAATCTCTTGTTTATAATATATATGTATATTACACATATACATATATATTATACATATATACATATATATTTGAGACAGGGTTTCTCTGTGTAGCCTTGGCTGTCTACAACCAGGTTGGCCTCAAATTCAGAGACCTTGCCTGCCTCTACCTCCCAAGGGCTAAATAAATATATTTTAAGTAAAACTAAGGTTGAGTCTATAATGCTTTAGTAAAGCAGTTGCCTAGCATGTGCCAGACTCTCAATTCTTCTGTACTTCAAACCTGTCGTTCCCTTGTGTACTTCCTGAATGCACTTTCACAGTCATGGCTTCCTTCATTATCAATGTCCCTAACTAAAGTGATACATTTGTTATAACTGACAAACCTTCATTAGCACAGCATTATCACCTGAAGTGCACAGTCTGCATCAGGAGTCACTATTGGTGACTTTGAATTCTTGATTTTCAAAACCTCAGCCTCCCGAATGCCGGGCTTACCAGCCTACGCCACCATATCAAGCACGACATTAGTTTGCTACTATAATCTACAGTCATTTCACTGGTCTAGAAATTCCTTCAAGTTCTGTGTTTTAATCTCTCCTTTCATATTTTTATGTCACTATATTATCTCAGTATTTTTAATGGTTACATAGTATTCCACACCGTGGACTTATTCTAAGCCTTTGCTAAAAGAGGTACTGCCTCAACCAACATACTTGCTCTGACATCTTAGTACAATTTGTACTTTTCTACAGGACAGATTATTTAATTTGGATGATTGAGCTACACCATAATGCATTTACAATTATGACAGAGATCACCCTTTAAAAACATTCACTTAGTGAATATTTAATGGCTATCTATTTCATGTCAGACCTTTATAGGGCTTCAGGAATTCAGCCATGAAGAAATAAACATGCTTTCTAGTGGAGGGTGTCATCATTTCAATCAGTAATCACACAAATCAATGTGTTAGTGTTATTATGGTAACTGCTCCAAAGGCAAAACCAACCAACCAACCAAACCCAAAACTGAACAAGACAGGTTGTCACAGACTATAGACGGAGGAAGCTTACTTACACTGAGTGTTTGGGGACAGCTTCCTTTATGCTAAGGGTGAAAGAATGGAAGCAATGGTTGAAGGGTGGAAAGCTGGGGGATTAGAGAGGGAGACAGCACCTTCCAGACAAAGGCAGGTGTGTGTGTGTGTGTGTGTGTGTGTGTGTGTGTGTGTGTGTGTAAGCGCTGAGTGTAACCAAATGAGCTAGATAGGAACCCCCCGGGGCCAGCGGGCAGAAACCAGAAAGCCAGCTTGAAGAGGAGGTTAGGCCATATCCTCTACATTCTTCCTCCGCATGCAAAGGGACCCGTTCCCTGCACCTTTGAGAACAGTCACCATTACAAGTATTTTCTTCCCTGGTCTATTACTGTGTGAGCATTCTTGATTCTCACTAAAAGGCTTTCTGGGAAGTGCATAATTACCAGATTCAAAATGCACATAAAAGTTACTTCACAACGCTAGCCAAATTCCTCAAATCCCTCTGCATCCAGCATATTTCTTCTATTTTCAGACTTAAAATATGAGAGAAATTTCCTGTTTCTGCAAAACCAATTTGTTCGTGTAAAGCAAACTGCTTCCTACATTCAGTTTATGCTCCTGGGTACTTCTTCTGGGGATCCAGGATCCCTCTGTGTCCCAGCCAATGAAATGTGAGCCCTGGTGGGAGGGAGTGATGCCTTTCTGTAGGGGGCATTTATGCCTTCCAATTTTGTCCTTGGAGGTACATATGCAGTCAAGAAGCTTTCCAGTTTGTGTCTTTCCTGGGATTCACAGCATCCTTTCTGTGATGAACATATCATCTCAAGTCCCAAACTGTCACTTAACTTTTCTTTTGGGGGTCCTGTGTTTAGGAAAGAATATGCTACATTAGCACAGGCTTAGGGAGCATCTAAGTTATAGGGCACTATTCAATGCAATGCCATGTGGCCATTAAAAGGAAGGGGATGTATATGTATATATGTGATATTTATAATATTACATTATAAAAAAGATGTTTATGAGCTAAAATTAAAAAGCAGTGTACAGAACACAATCACATAGCACAGTATTATTCATCTTTTAAATAATTATATACATATTTATGTACTCATATACGAAATATTTATCTTTGTAGTTATGTATTTTGGTCCAGTCTGAATTGGTTACAGTGCACATGTGTTTAAACTTCTATAATTAAGATGAGTGAAAGCTGTTTAGGAGTCTGAAGTGGGAGGATTGCTCTGTGAGCTTCAGGTCTATCTGGGCTACAGTAACTTCCAGGCCAGTCTGAGCTACAGTGTAAGAACCTGTCTCAACAACAACAACAACAACAACAACACTTTTTTAGGCCAGCAAGATAGCTCAGCAGGTAAAGTGTTCTGTGCAAGCCTGGCAAGGTTTTGATACCTGGAAGCCACATGAAGTTGGTAGGAAAGAACCAACTCACAAAGTTGTTCTATGATATCTATACATGCACAAATATACCCACACTAATAATAAATTTAACTTCTTCTTTTTTTTTTTTTTTTTTTTTTTTTTAGTAAATGAATAGGAAATTCTTTAAGAGTTCTCAGGAAGGTAAATAGAAAGGAAAATCCAGTCCTTAATTTTTTTCTCTCTGATCTGTTCCTTAAACTTGCATTTGTGTTTGTTGTTTTCTTTCTTCTTGTATTTTTTGAAACAAGGGTCTCGCTATGTAGCACAGGATGATTTTGAACTTATGATCTTTCTGTCTTTGCTTCCTAATTGTTGGGTGACAGGTGCGCACCAGCATACCTAGCTTCCAGTGGTCCTTATATTTTTCATTTTTTTTAATTTGGTGCTAGAGATTAAACCCAGGACTTTGCATGCCCTTTATGAAATTCACTAGTGGGCTGGTGAGATGACTCAGTGGTTAAGAGCACAGACTGCTCTTCTGAAGGTCATGAGTTCAAATCCCAGCAACCACATGGTGACTCACAACCACCCATAATGAGAAACAGAAAACAAAAAACCAAAACAAAACAAAAAAGCCGAACAAACAAAAAAGAAATTTAAAAAAAGAAAAAAATTCTTAAAAAAAAATGAAATTCACTAGCACCGAATAGCTATACTCCTTTCTCTTGACTTACATATGGATGGTAATATATAAAAGACATATCTACTACCAGCACTCAGACAGGAGCAAGAGCACAGCTGAGAGTTAAAGACTACATAATGAAACATTGTTTCAAGAAATAAACAAATAAAAAAGAAAGTAAAACACTAGTTGGCTATCTCATAGAATATATACCTGCATATATTTTTACTTTGAGGGATGATAGTGTTTTAATTTTTATGTTTTAAATGTTTCTATGTTTCATTTTCATTTAAGATTCTTTCTTTATTCATTCAATAACAAATTTACTCACTCAGTCAATAGGTGTTTACTGAGAACCTGCTATGTGCCTGACACACACTCTGTAAATTCACAGTCTAGTGAGAAAACAGTGTAGAGTCAGGAGGTGTATAATACCATGTATAGGTTCATCCATCTTTCAGCAAAACAATTGAATTGCTAGAGAAGGCTTCACAGCGAATATATTATTGCTTGAGTTGAGTTTTGAGAGATGAGGAGTTGGCCAGATCAACTGGCAAAAAGGGCATCGATGGGACACATACTCTCCATGGGAACACTTTTATAACTCTTTTTATCCTGCTCATGAATACCGAATAGGTCAGCGTGGTGGATATGGAGCATAGGGAGAGGGTCTACTGAGGGAGCAGGCACCCTAGAAACAGTACTGAGCCTGGAGAGACCTATGTGGCACTGAATACAGACAGGTGTCTTTGCCTTGACTCAATAGTAAGAAAAGAGAGATGTCCAGTGACTTGGGGAGAGGGCCAGACTGGAATATAGTCAGAAGGTTTTTATGCTTTGCACCACAGTGCCTCCTGGGACAGGCCCATCCTTGATGGTCCTTTGATGTTCAGGCCTGAACCACTTCAAGCTAGTAGGAAAGAACAGGGCTGACTCTACAGTAAGTTCTAACCACACTGGCCACACACTTGGCATGCCTTTGTACCAGAAGCCGCAGAGAGCTTTCTCCAACAGCGCTGTTCCTAGAAAATGGCATGTTGCACCCAATCAAGAAATGATAGAGGAAGCTGGCTTCTTGGCACCCAGCTGTCTTAAGTAGCCCCTTTCTATTCCTTTTGCCAGGAGTGTGTCTCTCTGTTCTCTCATTCCCGTTCACAAAAGAGAGCCATGGATCCAGCAGGAGCCCCACCCCAGGATTTTTATAATGCTGCACAGGTTTTGGAATCAGAAAGATCCAATTCTCACACTCACTGTAATGGCTGAGATGAACAGAACAATACTTTTATGTGTTGTCAAGACTGTGAAAGAACTAGGGTTTCTGGGAGTATGGAATGACCCCCATTTCTCTGACAATACAGTGTTTAATAGCCTAACTAAGAAGAATGTTTGTAGCAGTGTTACTCAAAGTAACTTAAACCTGGGCCAGGGGATCCAAATCCACCAACCAGAGCCTAGATAAATAAACTGAGTTCTAAATTCATAAAATGGAATGCTTCTTGGTAGTCAAATTGGAGCAACATGCCGATACATACAATATATATTCATCTCAGACAGACTTTGTGAAGAAAATCAAGCTGGATACTGGTCTGAAGTTCAGGGATGGGTAAAAACCAACACTGGAGGACAGAAACTAAAAACGTGGGTTATTGCCAGGCGGTGCTGGTGCACACCTTCAATCCCAGCACTCGGGAGGCGGGGGGTGGGGTGGGGGGGCTGTGGGATCTCTGAGTTCGAGGCCAGCCTGCTTTACTTTGGTGAGTTCCAGGACAGCCAGAACTACACAGAGAAATCCTGTCTTATAAAACAAAACAAAACAAAACAAAACAAAGTGTGTCTGGGGATTGGAGCGGCAGCAACTATTTTCTGGAAAGGGGTATGAATGACAGAACTCTGAGGGATGATAGAAATGTATGTAAATTAGAAAGAGAGAGAGAAGTTGAGGAAGAAGAGGGAAGAAGGAAGGAAAGAGGAAAGGAAGGAAGAAAAGGAGGGACAGAAGGTAGGAGGGAATAAAAAAGTCTCACTCTGGTTCCCAGTTGTAGCACTGTGGTGACTGGACATTACTTTCTCATAAGGTGGTTTGGAGAATCAACCAGGATAATGCACGGACATCTCTTAGCTCAAGGGCCTGACAAATACTGTAAACTGAGTAAAATTAACCCTTGCTGTTGACACCTTATCCACCATCTTCTCTTTTAAGAACTAGATCTTAGGGCTTGGGGTGTGGCTCGGCTGGGAGGAGGTTTGGCTGACAGTTCTGTCCTTAGCAGACACTGGCCAGGATGGTGCACACCTGTGATTCTAGCACTCTGGACAGAGGAGGAGCAGAAGTTCAAGGCCATCCTTGGTGCATAGAGAGTCTGAATCTGGCTTGGCCTACATAAGACCGTGCTTCAAAACAAAACAAGTAGCAAACAAATAGGGACTGACTCGTGAAACTTTATCCACCCTCCCACCCCATCCCCCAAAAGACCCAGTTCCCACCTCTGGGCTACACCAGATGCCCAGGCAGAACTCTGAAGCCCTATACCATTCACACACACCGTACCCACAAGGCTCAGTGACTAGAAAGTTTTATCGAATTCTGAACAGGAAGCAGCAGTGGCAGCTGATAATCTGTGACCTGAATGTAGCTATCCATTATCTCACTGTGGTTTCTTGTTTCCCTGACAGAGGAAACGCCCACGACTTTCTTGGAGTTATTCTAAACACTCAGTTCCTTGTTCAGCTCTGGCAGGATAATGTTACCCCAGGGTGCCCGGGTGTTTTGAGCTTCGGCCTCCCTGCCAGCCTGAGGCTCAAGCTCAGCGGTCAACCTGTGAGGCCAACTGTCCCCTCCACGGAGGAGACAGTGACAGGAGCGGATCAAAAATAGGCCATCAGTATCTGCAGCTATTGGAAGAAAAAAAAAAAAAAAAGAAAAAAAAAAAAAAAAAGCCCCTCAGACGTATAACATCTACTTTTTGTTCCTCTTCAGGAAGGCAGCAGGCAGAACTGACATGCGAGGAGGGCGTATACCACCGGCTTCTCATCACAACTAGTTCCTAAGTCACATTCCACCCTGAGTTACTCGTCTGTGATTCTCTTCTCTTGAAAGAAGCAAATCTGCTCTCCTAGGGTATGTTCACTTTCCAAATGAGGAGAGAGTCAAGCTCAAGACTCAGGTTAAACGGAAACATCCTGTCAACTCATGTTCTTAAAAAAAACCCACTAGTCCAACCCGGGCATGGTGGTACACACCTTTAATCCTAGAACTTGAGAGGCAGAGGCACACGGATCTCTCTAAGCTTGAGGCCAGCCTGGTTTGCATAGTGAGTTCGAGGCCAGTCAGGGCTATACAGTGAGACTCTGTTTCAATAAATAAATGTATAAACAAAGAAGTAACCCACCCCTCAGTGTTCAGGAGACTCAGCTACACTACAAGGTAGGCAAAGTTTATCCCTGGCCTCTCTTCTTCCGGGCCGTACTCTCTGGCTCATCCTCTATAAAGCTTTTTGTTTTTGTTTCAAGATAGGGTCTTGCTATGGAGCTCAGGCTGGCTTCAAACTTCCGATCTTCTCCCTGAGCCTCCCGTGCGCTGGGGTGACTGATGAGATCACTACATCAGAACCCATGAAGCTTGAATTATAGTCGATTGTAAGCCACTTAAAAAATGGGTGCTAGGAACTGAACTCTGGTCTCTGGAAGAGCAGTATACAGTTTTAGCCACTGAGCCATCTTCCATTTTTCCCGCCCTGTATTTCTTTCTTTTAAGACAAGTCATTTTGTAGGCCAGATAGTCTAGTGACCCAGTCTGGCCTCCAGCTCTTGGCAACCATCTGTCTCAGTCTCCCCAGTGCTGGGTTTACTGGTATAAGCTTCCTTACCCATCCGGTTTTCCTCTTAGTGCTTGACCCTCGTTGGGTTTAGTCAGGAACTCAGAACTACTGGAAACAGTGCAGAGTTAGAGGTTCATCTAAGGTTTGATCTTAGGCAACTGTGGACTGGGTTAAACAGTCTGCATAAACCTGTGCTGGGCCCCGAGTCACGAGAGAAGTAAGCGTGAGTATGGCAGAGCAAAGATAAGTGAGAACTCGAACAAGAATGAAGCGCATCCGTCTCCCAATGTCTCTGAACCCTACTTCAGTAATGCTGGTGGCTTGCAGACATTTCTGAGTCCTTCTTTATGGAGCTAGACGCACATCTAGCTCAGGAGCTGGAGGAGCTGAAGGAACTAAGGAGCTGGAAGAGCTGGAGGAGCTGGTAGGAGCTGGTAGGAGCTGGTAGGAGCTAGAGGAGCTGGAGGAGCTGGAGGAGCCATTAGACCCAATTACTATTTCATGGTAACAAAATGAGTCAGTGGCTCTGAAACATGGAGTCGTAACAATATCGGATCTACCATCCTTCTGACCATAACTGTAGCTGCTTAATTCACATGTACCTTCCTAATCTTATACAGATTTGCTAGTGGCTAACGTTAGCCCACTATACACAGCAAGGAATTCTGAAAAAAAAAAAACAGATAAAAACCACAATTGAAGTTTAGCTACCTTGCCATAGTACAAAGTTACTCTGATTGTTTCTTTTTGTCAAGTCATCAGTATGCACAATATATCTCCCTTCCTTCTTATCTACCCTCTGCCCTTGCTGCCTCCCCGGAAAAAGAAAATAAAAGACAAGAGTTCAAAACAAAACAAAACAAAACAAAGCATAGGAAACATTTCATTGTGGAAGCTGTAGTGTGTCACAGTGTATCCCACACATCTTTACCTGCAAATGTTCATGGCAATGAGTTATTGGTTTGGTTTGAGACCTCTGTCTTCACCATGACTCTTCTAGGATATCTTGTTGTTATCCTGTGTCATGGAGATCCTGCAGCTTTGGATCTACAGGACCGACCCTTTCACGCACTCCAGCAGTTCAAAGATGAAGTAAATTTTGGGAGTGGGTCAAGTCAAAGCCCTGCATCTGGGCCTGGGAGGTAGCTAAACTGGTCAGCCTACCGGCTCTTCTGTGCTGCACTACCAGGGCATGCTTTCCAGCACTGCCCTGCTAGCTCCCAGTGCCACAGCGGGCAGCTCTCTGGCTCTTGTGCCCTTGGAGTTGGCTCACCCACGACACCACAGCCAGCTCTACTATACTGCCTAGTTAAGGTGCAGGGGCCCACACTCCCAAGTGCTATAGCCAGTGGAGGGCTGGGCTAGCTCTCCGGCTCTCACACCCTTAAGGTGGGCTCACCTGTGCCTTCACCATTAGGGCCAACTCCGCTGTGTTGTCCAGGTGAGGGGCAGGGTCTGCTCTCCCAAATGCTGCAGCTGGTGAAGGACAGAGCCAGCTTTCCCACTCTCATGATGTCAGGGCCAGCTCTCCTGACCACTGCAGGTGGTGAGGCAGGAGGGAGAGGAAGGCATCACCCCATGTGTCTATACCACCTCATGGTAAATGAGTTGTAGGGCCAGCTCTCCAGTGCTCATGCCCTCAGGGCTGGCTCATCTCTGTCCTTACCACCAGGTCAGCTCTGCTGTGCTGCTCAGGAGAGGTGCAGGGTTGACTCTCCAGAGTGCTGCAGCCAGTGAGAGGTAGGGCCAACTCTCTAGCATGTCACAGCCAATGAGGGGTGGAACCAGCTCTGCACAGCCCTTGGACATCTATGCTGTCCCAGGAGACTGCCCAGACCAGGGCATCCACATGATCTTTAGTGGTAATATGAGCCACAGACATCAACACAGCCCCCTGTTGCTGCATGGCCATAGACCCAGACATGGCCTTCAGCAGTAGAATGGGCAGGGACTTCACCATGGCCTCAGGTGGTGGGGCTGGCCATTCTCTCTCCACAGGCTATTCCTCTCCACCCTCACATCTCCCTTCGTGATGCTCAAACTGTTCTGCTTGTCCTTCTCTCCCATGTGTCCACCATACACTTGCATACTGCATGCAGTAGCTTCTGCTGTGGGTGGGCCATGAGGAGGGGCTGGTGCCATGTGGCATGGACACAGGCAGACCTCTGACATAACATATACTTTTTGTTTCTCTCTAGCCAGCCTGTGTGGTGTGGAGGTAGGCAGGTCTCTCTGGATGTCTTCCTCTTGCCAAGCTGTGTTGTCTGGTAGCAGGTAGCCTTCTAGGTGTCCTCCAACCACTTGCACCATGTGGCATGGCTGTGGGCAGGGTCTGTGTTACCATATATATTTTTTAAAGATAGAATCTCACTATACTATGTAGGTTGGTCTTAAACTCCTGGGGCTAAGCTCCTACTTCGGGCCCTAAGTCACTGGGACTATTGGCATGTATCACCATGTCTAGCTTAGTATGTATTTTGGCAGAGAGATGGTGGTAGTAGAGGTATTGGACAGGGTTTTATGTAGGCAAGGCTGGCCTCAACACTCTGAGGCTGTCCTTGAACTCCTGATATTTTTGCCTCCCTCTCAAATGCTGGAATTACAGGTATTTACTATCATACCTTGCTTGGTATGTATTCCTTCACCAGCAGGAAAATAATTTTTAAGTGTCCTTAGAACATCCAAATGGCTAATAACTACATGAAAGGGCACTCAGTTCATCAATAAGTAGGAACTACAAACTGGATGCATGGTAGGCTACTATACACCTGCAAAAGGCTACATGCAAAAGCAGCACTAAGCATCGGTGAGGATATGGAACAAATAGAACACACATGTTTGTAGTGGGAGTGTACATCAGTAGGACTGCTTTGGAAAACTGGTGTTATCTACTGTACTGGCTAGTTTTGTGTGTCAACTTGACACAGGCTGCAGTTATGACAGAGAAGGGAGCTTCAGTTGGGGAAATGCCTCCATGAGACCCAGCTGTGGGGCATTTTCTCAATTAGTGATCAAGGGGGTAGGGCCCCTTGTGGGTGGTGCCATTTCTGGGCTGGAAGTCTTGAGTTCTATAAGAGAGCAGGCTGAGCAAGCCAGAGGAAGCAAGCCAGTAAGAAACATCCCTCCATGGCCTCTGCATCAGCTCCTGCTTCCTGACCTGCTTGAGTTCCAGTCCTGACTTCCTCTGGTGATGAACAGCCATGTGGAAGTAAGCTGAATAAACCCTTTCCTCCCCAACTTGCTTCTTGGTCATGATGTTTATGCAGCAATAGAAACCCCGACTAAGACAAATTGGTACTGGGAGTGGGGTATTCCTGTGACAACCTGACCATGTTTTGGGGAGGACTGTGGAAGGACTTTGGAACTTTGAGCTAGAAGAGCAGTCACTGGCTGTTAAGAGCTCTGTGGGATATTCTGTAGGAGCTTGGAAGATCATGTTGAGAACAGTGCAGAGATGGAGGCCTGGCTTGTGAAATTTCAGAGGGAAGATTAAAGACTCTTATCAGGGCCATGTTGTTTTGATTGTGAAGATTCTGTGGTTCTGGTTAGCTGGGGCTGAAGTATCAGCTGTGATTAACAAGATACCAGAACTACTAAAGAGAGAACTTTGCATTACTGGGACTATTGATGCTGGTTAGCTGGAGCTAAGAAATTAGCGGTGATTAAGAAGAGACCAGCATCATTGAGGTAACATCTTCTGGGAAGTGTTTTCTGAGAGCACAAAGAGGCTATGTTCCAGAGATAGCCAAGGTTGTACCTTGTGCTGCAGCAGGACTTGGTAATGTGTAAGAGTCACCTAGGTGGTACTGGTTTTGACAGCACGAAGGGGTCATGAGGAACAGCTGAGGCTTGGCACAGTCAGAGGCCATGGAAGGCCATTGGTGAAGGTGCAGCCTCAGTTTGCAATTGATGGCCCAGAACTGAAGGTGTCATGCAAAGGAGTTGAGGCTTGGCACCGTAAAGACAGTCTATGAGAGGCTATTGGTAAAGCCTAGTTACAGCATTGTTTTGGGAATGCCAGTACCATGCAATGACCACCAAGGACAGCAGCAGCAGTGGAGTACAGGCGTCTGGAGCCCAGAAGACAAGGTGTGTGTTAAAAAGTCCAGAGCTGGAGAGGTGACTCAAGCCCTTGGAGGATGGTTATCACAAACACAAAAACACATAGGACAAAAGCACACTTATGAGTTGAAAACAGGCAGAATGAGTTATGCTGTTAGACTACAGATAAGGATTAGCCTTGGGAGATCAGAGACAAGAAGTGGTAAAAAAAAATTGCAGGTGCTCTTAACTCTTATGGTGTCCTGTTTATTTATGAAAGAGTTTGCATTTTTTGTTTGGTTTTTGCTTTTTTGTTGTTTTATTTTTGTTTTTGTTTTTGTTTTGTTTTGAGACAGGGTGTAGCAGCTTGTGTTCTTATGCTAATTATGTTACCCAAAAAAACCTACTTATAGTGTCATGCAGGTAGGACTAAAGGAAGCCTGTCCCCAGTTGGTTGTTGACTGGTCAATAAAGTTACTGGAGGCCAATGGTTGGGCAACACAGAAGTGGGACTTCTAGGATTCCCAGGAAGGAACCAAGGAAGGAGGAAGAGGGGATTTCACCAAGATGAGGGTGTAGATGGACCACACTGGAAAGGTGCAGGAGGGAAAGAGAGCCAACAAGTAGGTGCAGGGGGAAACTGGCCCCAGGAGGGCTGTCCAGCAGGGTCCAGGGCAGCAAAGATAAGATATAGATTTAGTAAGTATTAACTCAGGAATATCAGAGGGAAGTGTGTGTTAGCCACGTGGAGTTAGGGAGTGGCCCAGCCATTGAGCTGTTGAAGGAATTTAAAATATAAGGCTGTGTATGTGTGTCTTTCTTTCAGGAATCCAGAATGTTGGGACTATAGTGAAAAGTGCTCATGCACCCACCAGGGAGTTCAGTTTAGAGCAGATTAATCCAATACCACAACAACAGGATGTGAAGACACCAGCAGGCACTGCTCTTCAGAGATGGATAGATGAAGCGGTTTTGGTTCTCTTACAATCTTAGTTGGTCTATTTTCATGGTGGTTGGTGGGGGTTTTGTTTTGTTTTGTTTTGTTTTGTTTTAATTGACATTGGACTAAGATAGAAGTATTACATTACAGATTGAATCTTTAAAAAAAAAAAACTTCTCTCATCATCATCATCCAAGTTCTAAATACAGAAGAGTTCTAAATACAGTAAGGTTTTTAAGTGGCCATCTTGGGATGGCCAGGGTAACGAAAAACCACAACTACATTGAAGCAGGTGGTTATTTTGTCTCGATACTATCTGGAATGGGGAAAGAACTCACTCACAGCTCATCAGTATCGACATGGAAGCTGAGCCTATGAAACGTAGAAGAACTTGCCCCTGACAATATCACTGGAGAGGATTTATTGAGTGCCTACTGTGTGCTTGAAAGACACATTCAGCAAGACACTTAAGAAACTCCTAAGACCAGCTGAGCTGGACTCAACTAAGTACAGTTCCCTCAGGTACAGTTTATTTGTTTTAAAATAAAGTTTACCATATAAAAGACTTGCAGATAAATAAAACAACACATGCAAAAAAATTAACCAGACCCAAAGTCAAAACAACTTAATGGACCTACGCACAGAGTTGGCATTTGAGCTGCTGGAGAGGTATGCTTTAATCCCAGCACTGAGGCAGATGAGTTCAAGATTAGGCTGCTGGACAGCCAGGATTACCGTTAGACCATGTCTGTCTCCAAATAACACAGAATAAAATAATGAAGTAAAAAAGAGAGAGAATTGACATTCAAAACGGAAGCTCTGTAGCTTCACATTAAAACTTGTATTTTCTGTATTTAATACATTTTCTGCAGTTGTTCACTGCCAACACCAAAAAAATCCACAATGGAATTATTACCAGAAAAGCAGTCAACTTTAACATTGGAAGCACAATACTAGTGGTCAGCTTGAAGTTGTGGATGGGATTGGTACATGCCTGTCTTGTACACTTTCAGGTAGCAAATGTAATGAAACGTGAGTTCCCTTTAAATCTCAGCTTTGCTATGCTCTCCCTCTGTGACTGGGCAACGACTGCACCTTTTTATGGACTTTGCTTTCCTCACCTATAAAGAACACTGTGTGATAACATACCTACCTCATCATGGGGCACTGTAAAGTTTGAACAAGCTGATGCGTATTAAGTACTTTAGAACAGTGTCATATGCAAAGAAACACTTCAAAAGATGGCTGTTGTTATAGTCCTACCTATATTGTTTGCTTTTTCAATGAACATGTACGTTAAAAATAAATATTCTTAAGGAGGCTTTTGAGAGGTAGAGGCTCATGGACAGGAGAGAGATTCAGCACTGGGGGTGGGGGTTTAAGTGGACCATGAGTCTTCTTTGCCCTGCAGCTGAGAGCAATATCCTTCTGCTCTGATTCCAGGCTGTTACCTCAGGACAGCTCTCTTTCTCAGAGAATGTTAGGGCATAAATGTCTTCTTCCATGACCTGGGATAAGTGTGACCCAAAGAGCTCAGGACACGGTTCATATCATTCCATCTCTCGTTCCAACATGCTACATCTAGTCTATGAGCATTGCTGGATGAGGGTCTTAAAGGTTGGTCCCCCTGTAGTTTCTGATGCTGGAACTGTGCTTCACTTTCAATATGATCACTTCCATGACATCATCTGGATAGCCTAGAAAAATGATACGGTCATTTGGAGTGTCAGCCTCCCTCCTCTTTCTTGTGGTTGTTTCTTCTCCTTTAAGTGGTTGATGGCTCTGCCCCTCCTTGCCTGGCACTCTCTCCACACTGTGGGTTTTGCCTTTTGTCATACCGAGCATGCCTCCTGCAACTGTGGCTGGGGCACACATTTCCCCATATTTGGGAGTAAGCCGGAGACTCAACAGCATGTGGGTTTCTGTTTAAAATTCCAAAGCCAGCGGGGCGTACATTATCCATTTCCTCAAATCCAACATGCAGTAAAGCATGAGTCAGAGTCGGATAAGCTTCTTCCCAGGGGAAGTTGTGTCAGATGGTTAGTGAATGTAATTAAACAAGGAGAATGTTCACTGGCATTAGCTGCGGATTAATGCAGAAGAAAACAAAACTCCATCTTGAGTTTACACTATTCTGGCCAAGATGAGGTAGCTTCTCCAGATCAGAGAAGGCAGTCCGACCTTTATGCAAGCAGGGGATATGGAAAACCCGTCCATCAACCCAATCCTTTTCCTAATTTGTTGTTGTGTTTTTGTTTTTGTTTTTGTTTTTTGAGACAGGGTTTCTCTGTATAGCCCTGGCTGTCCTGGAACTCACTCTGTAGACCAGGCCGGCCTTGAACTCAGAAATCCACCTGCCTCTGTCTCCCAAGTTCTAGGATTAAAGACGTGTGCCACCACTGCCTGGCTCCTCCTAAATTTATATTAGGATCAGGAGAAGCATGTGTTTTGATTATTTTTAAGTACTTTTGAGACTCAGGTATACACAGACCGAAGTGTTTTTGTAGCCTAGTTGATAAAGTACTTATCTAGCTTGCATATAGATTGGGGTTCAATCCCTATCACTACCTGAAACGTGGCATGATGATGCACACCCATAACCCCAGCATTCAAAAGGTGTAGGCAGGAACACCAGAGATTCAAGGTTATTCTTAGGAACACAGAGAATTTGAAGGCAGCATAGGAGACAGACCCTGACTCAAAAACAAACAAAAAGGCATCGTTTGTGAGGGTGTTTACATGAGTTATTTATCTGATTGAATACAAATTCCCAGGGTCAGGCTGTTGAAAGCAAAACTGAGGCTAAAGCAAGGCTTGGATAAGATTTTAAGAGCACCCCAGAGAGTGTTGGGCTTTTCTACGCATTGTATGCCAATGGGACCTTTAGGAAGTAGCTTCATTCCTGAAGCTACTGTACAGCCCCGGGTGACTGAGACTTATGGTGTCTCCACAGCTGGCCCACAGCTCCTAAGCCTTCTGCTTCTGCGTTGCGATTGCAGGGGTCGCAGGCATGTGTTTTAAGCCCCACACACATCACTAGACCGTGCTGCTCCCAGGCACAGTTCTAGGCATGGACACGCAGGCTGACCTTACCAGTCCACTCTGTAAGTGCTTTCTGTGTGCTTTTTTTTCCAAAGTAAGCATAGCCAGCCGGTGGTGGCACACCCCTTTAATCCCAGCACTCAGGAGGCAGAGGCAGGGGGAATCTCTGAGAGTTTGAGCCCAACCTGCTCTACAGAGTGGGTCTGAAAAACCAAACCAAACCAAACAAAAAAAGGAAAGAAAGAGGAAAGAAAAGAAAAAGGAAGGAAAGAAAGAGAGATAAAGAAAAATCTAAACAATGAGCAAATCATATATAATTTTGTGTGTGTGTGTGTGTGTGTGTGTGTGTGTGTGTTGCTAGGGTCTGATCTCCTACTTCTGAGCTAAGTTCCCATATATAATTTCTGGAAACAAACACTTGGAGTTCCCAGTCTCACTGCCTCTGCCTCAGGAGTGCTGGGATTGCAAACCTGTTCTCTCTCTATATCACTCCTGGCTTCTAGATTTCTATAACTTCAACTCAAGTATTAAACTGTTATGACTGAGATTCAGTTTCCTGCTATTTAGAACATCCTCGGTAGTTAAAGGAGATGGGGATTCACGAATGTCCTTTTACATTCTCTTCCCTTACCACCTTCCTCTTGAAGCAATGTAGTTAGAAAGAGACATTTTTTTTTAAATGTTTTTCTGTTGTAGTGATTGCCAGTGCCCTTTCTGATGTAGGTCAAGACATCTTGTTTCTCTTTAATGAGAGATTATAGTCTTCCTGCCCAAATACGATAGGAAAGAATTTTCCAAATAAGGAAGTTTTGTCCGAGTGTGTGACCCTGCCAGCAGCAGTTGCTGGAGTCCTAACTTAGTCAAGTACAGTAGTCCTTTTGCTAAGCCAGCAGTGCTAGGAAGGCAGCCTCACTCTGCACAGATGATCACTAGGCGCTGGCTAGCCAAGCACTCATGACAACCAGTCCTATGAAAGGCTACTCTGGGGAAGACAGTTTGGTCTTGACATGCAGCCAGCTTGCTCCATTCCCTCCCATAATCCCAGAGTAGTGGTACTGTTTCTTTTCTTGGTAAGTTCCAGGCAAGCGAGAGACCATGTCTCAAAAGAAAAAAAAGTGGATTGTACTCGAGAAAAGACACTCAGTTAAATTTGGGTTAAAATACCAACTCTCCACATATAATCTGTTGAGTAACCTTTTGTAAGCGGATGGACTTTTAACACCTTTTTCTTCTGGTCCTTCTTAAGGTGAAAAAAGATAGTGTCTATCTCACAGAGCTGCTTTGAAAGCAAATGACCTAATGAGTGCATTGCATGCCATGTGTTCTACATCATCTTTCTAAGACTCTAAAATCATTTTCCATCTTTTTTTTTTTAGAACATTAGCTTGAGCTAACCATCTTTATACTAGGAGTTAGAAAGAAAACATGACTGTTAAAGTAGTTTGTACTAAAGTGTGAATAACTTTGAGAACAAAAAACAAAACAAAAAAAAAAGATTAGCACATGAACTTCTAATGGCCTCGATGACTGGGGATGCTGGTGTAAGTGCAATGAAAGTTCCCTTTTTGGTATGGAGACGATCTACACTAAACACTGTCTCCTAGGGAGCCCTAGCCCTTAAGATAATATTTTGAGTTATGGCTGATGATGTGATTGTGATGAGATCATAAAGGCGGGGCTCTCCAGATGAGATTTGTGTCAGAAGAGGAAGAAGAGAGAATGAGGAGGAGGAGGATAGAACAGGAGGCAGAGGAGGGACAGATCTCTGTAAGTAAAGGGTTTGGCTTGCAAACACAGGACCAGAGTTTAAGTCCCCAGAATACATATAGGGTAAAACAAAACCACAACATTTAAACAATCAAACAAACAAACAGACACGATGATACACACAGGTCATCTCAGCCCAGATCTGGGAAAGTAGAGGTCTATTCCATGTAAGGTGTCAGGGAAAAGAGAGGCATAGGCCTGGGAAGGAAGTCGAGGAGCAAAACGTACCAGCACCTTTCCACTGGACATCCAAGATTAAAAGAGAAAGAAAGAAGAGAAAAAGAAAAAGAAAAAGAAAAGAGAAGAGAAGAAAAGTAATTCCTATTTCTTATTTTTTTTTTACATTTATTTATTATATGTGTGTGAATGCTTTGCATGGTGCTCAAAGAGGTCAGAAGAGGATATAGGACTCCCCAGAAACTGGAGTTATAGATAGTTATGAGCCACCATGTTGGTGATGAAAATCAAATCCGGGCCCTCTGAAAGAGCAGCAAGTACCTTAAACTGCTGAGCAGTCTCTTCAGCTCCAATTCCTACTGTTTAAGATGCCCAATATATGATGTTTTATTGTAGCAGCCAGGTTGATGAAAAAGTTCCCATTAATCGATACCATTGTCTTGCTCCACTTACTCCTGTTCAGTCTGTTAGAGAGAGAGGGGTGCATGTTCCTTAAGAGGCTGTATCATTTGGAACTTGGGTTAAGTAGAATCACCTTTTTCATTCAAGAAAGAACATTGATTTTCTTATTTTAAAACTGTGTTGAGGGGCTGGCGAGATGGCTCTGCGGGTAAGAGCACTGACTGCTCTTCTGAAGGTCCTGAGTTCTGATCCCAGCAACCACATGGTGACTCACAACCACCCGTGATGAGATCTGACGCCCTCTTCTAGTGAATCTGAAGACAGCTACCATATATTACTCCTGAGTGAGCGAGGCCATCCTGAGTTCAATTCCCAGCAGCTACATGATGGCTCACAGCCATCTGTACAGCTACAGTGTACTCATACACATAAAATAAATAAATAAATCTTTAAAAAAAACTATGTTGAAAAACACAGACTCTTTGAAAGTGCCTGATTTAGATCATGACACAAACAGAATGTTTAACAGAAGTTTCTTTTCTGAACAACAAAAAGTCTTTTCCCAAGATGACAACTAAATTGGATATCAACTAAGTCAGGATAAAGTAGATCTTATGAATAGCCTTAATGTAAAGTGGTATAGCCACTTTAGAAATTAGTCTGGAAGTTCTTCTAAAGATTAAATACATCAGGTAGAGTACTTGCCTAGCAAGGACAAGGTCTTGGAATCAACCCCAGCACCACTGAGAAAGAAGAAAACAAAGTTAGAGTTACTGTAACTCAGCTATTTATTTATTTATTTATTTATTTATTTATTTATTTATTTATTTTCTGAAACAGGGCTTCTCTGTGTAGCCCTAGCTGACCTAGAACTTGCTCTGTAAAGCAAGGTCTTGAAGTCAGAGATCTACCTGTCTCTGCTTCCCAGTGCTAGGATTAAAGGCTTGTGCTACCATTGCCTAGCTATTATGGAGCAATTCTACTCCTATTTATATACCCAAGAGAAATTAAAACATGTCCTTAGAAAACACACACAAGAATACTCCTTCCAGAATTATTCACAATAGACAGAAAATGTAAACAACCAAACGCTTAGTACAGAGATTCTCAAACTGTGGGTCCCAACCCTCTTGAAATGACAGGGGTCACATATCAGATATTCAACCTATCAGATACTTATATTACAATTTATAAAAATAGCAAAATTACAGTTATAAAGTAGGAACAAAATAATTATATGGTTAGTGGGTCACCAAACATGAGGAACAGTACTAAAGGGTCACAGCGTTAGGAAGGTTGAGAAGCACTGGCTGAGAACCACCATTGATGAATGCCTATTGAATATCCAAGTAATATCTATACATAGGCTATTATATAGATATATAAAGAAATGAACTGAGAGTGGCTCGGGTTCCTTCCGGTCTCTCTGGGCTGGTGTCCTGAGTGGACCTTGGGTGCAAGCTCTGCAGCCAGTCCCACAACACCCAGAGGAAGCTGCTGTACTCCCAGGTGCTCTAACAAGCCCAGGATCACAGGATCCCAGAATCACAGGATCACAGAGACAGCCTGACTCTGAGGAGTTCTGATATAACCAGGATCACAGGAAGGACTGACTCCAGTCAGATTTAGCAAGAGCAGTTAGCACTGGAGATAACCAGATTGTGGGGGGAGGGGGAGGAGGAGAGGAAGCATAAGAAAATAAACAACACAAACTAAGGTTAGTTGGCATCATCAGAACCCAAATCTCCCACCATAGCAAGTCCTGGACACACCATCACACCGGAAAAACAAGACTCAGATCTAAAATCACTTATCATGATGATGATGCAGGACCTTAAGAAAGACATAAATAGCACCCTCAAAGAAATACAGGAGAACACAGGTAAAGAGCTAGAAGCTCTTAAAAAGGAAACACAAAAATCCTTTAAAGAACTACAGGAAATCCAGAAATTGGACATAGTTCTACCAGAGGACCCAGCCATACCACTCCTGGGCATATACCCACAAGATGCTCCATCATGTAATAAGGACACATGCTCCACCATGTTCATAGCAGCCTTATTTATAATAGCCAGAAACTGGAAACAACCCAGATGTCCCTCAACAGAGGAATGGATACAGAAAGTGTGGTACATCTACACAATGGAGTACTACTCAGCTATAAAAAACAATGAATTTATGAAATTCTTAGGGAAATGGATGGATCTGGAGAGTATCATCCTGAGTGAGGTAACCCAATCACAAAAGAGCACACATGGTATGCATTCTCTGATAAGTGGTTATTAGCCCAGAAGTTTGGAATACAGGGAGAACGACCCACAAACCACAAGAAACTTAAGAAGAAGGAAGACCAAAAGGTGGACATTTCATTCCTTCTTAAAAAGGGGAACCAAACACCCACAGAAGGAGTGGCAGAGATTAACTATGGAGCAGACTGAAGGAAGGACAAGGATATAGCTATCTCCTAAGAGGCTCTGACAATACCTGACTAATACAGATGTAGAGGCTCACAGCCATTCATTGAACTGAGTACACTGTCCCCAATGAAGGAGTTAGAGAAAGGTTCTATGGAGCTGAAGGGTTTGTAGCCCCTTAGGACGAACAACAATTACTAACTAGTACCCTCAGAGCTCCCAGGGGCCCAACCACCAATCAAGGACTATACAGGGTTGGACTGAATGTTCTGGCAGCATGTGTATAGTAGAGGATTGCAAATTCGATCATCAATAGGAGGAAAGGACCTTGGCCTTGTGAAGGTTCTGTGCCCCAGTGTAGGGGAATGCCAGGGCCAATAAGTGGGAGAGGGTGGGGTGGCAGGCATGGGGAGGGGAGGCAAAAGGAGTTTGTTCTTGTTGTTTTTGTTTGTTTGTTTGTTTTTTGGAGGGGAACCTGGGAAAGGGAAAATTTACATGTAAATAAAGAAAATATCTAATAAAAAAAAA
>JADRCD010234529.1:0-35710 GCA_019843815.1 Montemys delectorum
ACCCACCTCGGCTCCAGCCACACCCACCTCGGCTCCAGCCACACTCACCTCGGCTCCAGCCATACCCACTAGATCTAATTTCAAGGTTGCATCCCTTTTCAGACCTGGCTTCAATGGTGACCCATAGGTTCCTCCTTCAGTCCTGACTAAAGAAGAGAAGAGTTCCTGAGCTGAGCCTATGTGGAGCCAAGTGTGGTGCTGGCCACATCATTCCCATGAAGGACAGGACAAATGTGTATAAGTTAATAGTCTCCCAAACCCCTACTTGTCTGCTGCAGGGTTGGAATAATCATACATTTTAAGAACTTGTTTTGAATTCTAACCTGTCATCCTTTTTATTTTTCTTAATGTGTAAATCTATAAAGTCTTGAGGAAAAAAGGTGATTTTTTTTAAAATACCTTAAGTGAACAGTTGGTTATTTTAGTACATCATAAAGTCACTAACTCCTGAGCTACAATGTCACTTTCACTTGTTTTCTATGACTTAATGAAATTCATATGGTGTATAAAATCTTTTTCTCTAAACAGCATGCCTAAAACCACCCAGCATCAGTTTTCTCTATAATTTGTGTAAGAATTGAAGTGAGATGGGCAGATGTAGGCATCAAGTAGACTCAAGTTGCCTTTTGAGGGGATTTAAAAACGTCAAGAGAAATCCAATGCTTCTCTTTTCCTTTTCGAAGAAAAATTCAATAAGATGGCAGGAGGAATCTCTCTGAACTGGAATCCATCTGAGCCACAGGCCCTGGCAGGCTCTGGAGGGAACCTGCCTTCGAGTCAGTTCACTCTCGTCGCTTACCAGATACATCTGCTTAGGGCCAAGACCTGAGACTGGAGCTTGGGCTGGCCATCTCTCTCCCTACCACGAGTGCTACCCATGAATCTCTCTGGTTGGGGCAAGATTGAATGAAAGAGTTCTTGCTTTAGCAGCTTTTACACCTTCAGAAACTGTAGCCCTCACGTGACTAGAGTTGACAACAGAGGGTGCCCTAGGGGAGGCTGGGGTGCTAGGCAAGCTTCTGGTGTGTGAATGAGGTCCGGAAGGACCATGGACACTGACAGTGAGATGGCCCCAGCATCTTTGGCCCCATCTATAGTTGTAGACCCTAAACTTCAACACCTGAAGCTGCACTCAATAGCGTAGGTTTCACGGATACCTTCAGGAGGATGGGTGTAGCGAGTTTGTGCTTGGAAAGAAACAAACTGTTCCTTTTTTTTTTTTTTTTTTTTTTTTTTTTTTTTTGTCTTTTTATTATTTCTTCTTAAAAATCCTCTCCCCGCTCTGGCTCTGCAGCTTCCTAATTCTATGGGTTCCATTCTCAATGCCATTTCCTGACCCAGCCGCCCCTTACATCTTCCCCCACCTCCTCCATGTTCCACTCTCCAGTTCCGCTCCCTGGTGACTAAGCAAGATCGGAGCTTCCAAGGCAAATTCTGAACTTCACTGAGCTGCTGCCCACAGTCTGGCAAGCACACCTTGCTTGTAGCCTGGAAGTAAGTGTGTGTGTGTGTGTGTGTGTGTGTGTGTGTGTGTGTGTGTGCCAATGACCCACTGTCTGGTCATGATGACAAGGATAGAGGCTGGGGCAGAGGGTTAGTATGTGGGAAATCAAGAGATCCAACACTAGGGAGTCTTTGATGTGGTTCTGGAAGAGCTCGGGGCTCCATGCAGGATTCTGGGGAGATGTTAGTCAATCAAACTTTGAAGTCTAGACCTCTCAGAGAGGAAGTTCCTGAAACCAAGTATAAGTGTAATGTTTAACACTGTCAACTTGACAGGATCCAGGATAACCAGGGAGAAAAACTTCTAGGTGTCTGTGAGGGAATTTTGAGACAAAATTAACTGAGGTGGGAGGACCTCCCCAAATGTGAGCAGCAACATTCCATAGGCTGGCACTCGATTGATTAAAACTAGGAAAGGAAGCTGGGTACCAGCAGCCATATCTGTTTCCTAACATGGACAGAGGGTGAGCAGCCACCTAAACTGACACCATGCTTCCTTCTCAGTGAGGTGACAGTCCCCTCAAAGAGTGAGCCAAAACAACCCTCCCCCTTGCTCTGCTCTCTCGCTCTCTCATTCTCACTCTCTTCCTTTCTTTCTCTCTCTCCTCCAATCCACTGCTTTTGCCAAGTCTTTTTGTCACAGGAAGGAACAAAGGAACTAGTCACCAAGAGTCTAGGCAGGTGCCATTGGAGATGCTGGGAACAGCAGAAGGCCATGGTGTGCTGAAGCCAACAGAGTACAGGGTCCACCAGCTGGACACAGAACAACGTGTGACAGTTCTCTGGTGGAGGCTAGAGAAAGAAACCGCTCTTGCATAGCACGAATCTCAGTCATTGTTTTACATGTATGCTACAGAAACCCAGAGACAAGGTGTTCTTAGCCTCAGTTTATAAATGAGTGAACAACACCCAAGAATATGTGCTGTGCACTGGGTACTTTATCTGGATGACAGGATTTGGAACTAAAGTTTGAAAAACTTTCAGTTCATCCCATATATATTAATTTAATTAATGCCAAATGCTGACTAACGGATCAGTTGCTGGGGGTGCTGGAGCAGGTAGCATTTTGTTTCAGGAAAGCCATTTTGGGGGCAGGCCACAGACGTGAACACTAAAACCATTTGACCAGTTATAGTACACCACAATGTGAGATGACTTAGCAGAGAAAGGCTTCCTTCACCAAGCCTGACGACCTGAGTTTGATCCCCAGAACCCATGTAAATGGAAGGAGAGAAAGACTTCTTCTTCTTCTTCTTCTTCTTTTTTTTTTTTTTTTGGTTTTTCGAGACAGGGTTTCTCTGTGTAGCCCTGGCTGTCCTGGAACTCACTCTGTAGACCAGGCTGGCCTCGAACTCAGAAATCTGCCTGCCTCTGCCCCACAAGTACTGGGATTAAAGGCTGAGAGAAAGACTTCTGCAATTTTTCTTCTGACCTCCACACATGCCCTGTGGCACTGACATGCCCACTCTTTGTAAATAAACAGATGTAAAAATTAAAAACCAAGCATAGTGTTGAAGGATGAGCTGGATCAACATAAGCATGAAGGGCCAGCAAGGAAGGATGATGACAGAGATGGAGAACAGGCAATGAACGGTTTAGGGAAATCTTCATCTAGGGAAATTTTCTTCTCTCTCTCTCTCTCTCTCTCTCTCTCTCTCTCTCTCTCTCTCTCTCTCTCTTTATAATACTGAGAAAAAGTAAGATGAACAGAGATAGAAAATCAAGGGAGAGTCACTCAAAGCTCAGGAGTGACAGCTGTGTCATCCAATTAAAGGTCACTTTTTGTCTAGACTGTCAGCAGGAAATGACCAAAATACCCAGAGTGGCCACAAGCAGGAGGCTTGCTTGGGCTTTGGGTGCAGAGAGAATCTATCAAATCATTTCCCCCATTGTTCTTGACTCTTTCCGGAGACTTCTCTTAGTTAAATTGGTCCAAATCTTGTTATGTCTCAGTACTCAATACTCCAGTCTTCCAAGTAACACTAAGTTCTAACGTCGATCAAAGCATAGCCAATGTTTTCCATAGATTCAGTCTAACTAAATCAAAACCCTATTCATCTCTATTCAAGAACTGAGTTGTGAATTCTGGAACTGATTGGATTTAATGACTTGCTATTGAACATAAAACTCATTTGCTGAAACAAAGACTCTTCCATGCTCATATTATTCTATTACAAACAAAATATCTATTGAATTAGCAAAACACTTCATTTAAGAAACAAAATACATCTCCTTAAAAGATAGAGATATGAAAATTTGACCACATATTCAATTGTAGAGTAAAATTAATTTTTATGCAGTTGAGTACCATCAGTCATGTTCTTTATCAGCTAACTAAGAAGAGACTACATTTCAGTTTGGCATCGACTGTCTTCTGCAATATGCCTTAGGGAATATTCTGTATTGAGTGATCAGCAAGCAGCCTCAGGGATTGTAGGTGCAGGTGAGATACATAAACGTTAACACAGGAATAAATAACTCTTCCAGATATAAAACAAGCATCTTCTCCATGATAGAGCATTTGGTCATGTTAGCTAGTAACTAAAAACATTATCTGATGCGTTGGCTGAGAGTCCTGAGCCAATCCTGCAGCTAAAGCCCATTAGGTTCAATGGTCCATGATGCTGCCTGGCAGAGTTTCTGTAGAGGAAGAGTTTGTAAGAGAAACAGATGACAACAAGGTTGATTCATGACCCACTTCTGTCATCTGTAGCACTTGTGTTTCTTTTCATCTGACCCCCTAGAAAATAGAAATGTAGTAATGGGGTGGCGGAGGAGGTCCCATTTCCTATTTTTAAACAGGGAGATTGTGCTTTGGATCATGTTACTGTTGGTCTTCAATTTTCACCAAAAGTTGAATATTTTTGTTTTGCTCCAGAAAAACAAAAAATAAACAACAGCTAATTTATCTTCCCTTTTCATATTTACTCAACTGTGTTGGTAAAAATATCTATGTAGAAAACACTGTCAGAAATTATGAAATAATTTATCTACTGCAAAAATATAGTGAATGTAAACTGTGATGTATGTAATCCCAGTGTAATTTTATGAAACAATGGTATAGACAGAAATGATCTCAGACTAGAGAGCTGAAGACGAGGCTTTCATCCCCTCTCAAAACAATCAAACAATACTATGTATTTTAGGTTGATGAAATTTACTATGCTGACTAATTAAAGGGAAATCTACACTTATATCTAAAAATATCTTTTACATGCAACTCCTCAATCATCCAAGGCCCTCTCAGAAGGAAGGCAAATGCTTGGTGGAGCTTGGCATCCTCTTCTGCCTCTTCTTAATCCTTTCTCAGTCTCTAGAATAGATGGTCTTAATTGGCCTTGTCCCTTTATTCATCTGAAGTAGGCAGAGACCTCAGAATCCTGCATCATACATCTGCCTAGCCAAGAAGCTGGAGTGTGCAAAGTGGGCAGCAATCACATGACTCCTTCTTTAATACATCAGTAGGTTACTGACAGAATGCTACAGAAACCCTGGGCTCTGGTATACAACGGTGATAAAGCTTAGTCTCCTATGACAAACATGAGTTTCCAAAAGGGAAAGATGCTAGGCAAGCATAAACATGGAAAGATGATTTTTTTTTTTAAGTCCAGGTCTTATATATAAATAGATGGAAGCCAGCTTAAAATGGCAATGTGAGGGTGGAGGCCAGGAAACACTGGAGGCCAGTAACTAACTCAGGTGTGAACTACATTTGGGTTTGAGGGGAGGTAGGGCTTCTTTGGCTGGTGGGAGAGGAGCAGCAGTTCTTCTCTGGCATTGTCAAGCCTGGTATCTTCATTGCACTCCATGGGGTAGGGTCCAGCAGAGCACTCTGGCCCATGTGTGGATCCATCAACATTCGCAGATAGTTGAAGATGAAAAAGTGCTCGGAGTTCAGCCATATAACAAGTGACCTTTGGAAATATCAGAAAGTCTGCAGGTTTCCCCAAAGCTCTTGTCTTATATGTGACATTCGACAATAATAAAACACCAAACTCAAGTATAAATCAGCGTGCCAGGGGCAGAATTTAAATAAGAACTTACAGTTTAGGGCTCTTTGGAGGATAACAGAGAAGTTTTGAAAAATTAAAAATAAATCTCTATAATATAGATATAAAACCTTTCAAAAGTGATGTCTTCCAGAAAAACAGACAAAGGGCTCTGGCCAGCTGTGGAATTTGGGACATAGCAGTATAATTTTTCTTTGTTGGGGGTTAGCTACCAAAACAGGCCAGCGCTGTGACTAGAGTTTGCCTGAAGGAAGTTTTCCTTCTCAAAGGAAGACCCTGAGGAAGTGGGAGCAGATACTTCATATCCTAGAAACAAAATGGAGCCACAGTCTTGAGCTATAAATCCTTAGTCATAAGGATCTCCTGTTACCCATCTATTCCAGGGCCATGGTTCTCCTCATGGGAGGCAGCTATGACCACGGGGAAATCAGGAGGTTATTTTAAGGGTGGCCATGTCTTCTAAAGATGATACCTCATTTCTCTAATGGGGCTGGAATATATCCTGATAGTTTTCAGGAGGAAACCTATTATGAGCTGTGAGTGTTCTAGGCAAGCAGAATATTAGAGAAATATCTCTCACCCTTCCACCATGCTGAAGAGTCCTGCCTGGTCTCCTTGCTGCTCTGAGCTCCTTCCAACTTCAGGCAAACTCTAGTCACACCTTAGCCCATAGATGATCCTGTCTTCCTTTGGGATTTCCCATTTGGGGGATTAGGTCTTTTTACATTTAAATGTGGCCATGTTGCTTCCATCTTAAAACCCTGCCTAAACCCAACTCTACCAAGATACTTCCAGATTTCCTTTCACAGCCATTTTTTTTCCCCAAGAGTAGCCTGACTTCCACTCTCATGTGTTTGCTTTCCCTGCACCAAGTTTCTGTCTCACCTCGCTATCAAAGCTGCAGAGGATGATGGTTAGCTCACGGGGCATCTGCGGCCTTCACCTTACTTCTTGCTCTTCAGACAACTAGAGGGTGATGCCCTCTTTTTTGCCACCCATAAGAATAAGCTTCACTGGCTGGTATCCTAAATCTCTGGCTGTCTCTTCAGTCTCCTTTGGGGGCTGTCTGATCTTTGAAACGAGCTGACACTCCCACCTTCCATAGGGTGTTCTAGTCCTAAGTGAGCCTGACTGTCCCTGTAGCTGAGGCCACCTGCTCAGGTGAGGTGCTCTTTGTGCCTGTGAGTGGAGAGGGAACCTGTGTGTCAGAAGATATGGGAGAGGTATGTGTCTTGATCATCTTTTTCCAGTAGCTGAGGAGGAGCCTTCACTGTTCTCTAAGTTCCAATAGAAACTCAGGGCAGGTGGTCTCATCCTGTTATAAAAACATGACTCCAATTTTCTGCTCTTATGTGTTGTGTTCTCTTAGGGATAAATATTCCTGGAATGAACATAACTGTGTGGGTGTCCCGAGTCACTAGGCTCAGGCCCCTCCTTCTTCAGCTTGAAGGCTCGAGGCTTGTGGAATGCCACCTGTATTTGCAGAGGTCGGCACTGAGGAGCTGGCACAGGGATAGGGCAAGGAAGTGGATCATTTTGAGCATAAAAAGACATTAATTCTGTTTGGTCTAAGTGGTCTCCTGGCCACTTCTACATGTGCTGTAGATGAGTAACCCCAAGTCTAGCAAAGAGGGAAAAGCTTGCTTTCAAACACTGACTACATGTCTAGCATTCTCTGGTGGAGCTGTATGTGGTTTATCTAACAGGCCACAGTTTAGAAAGCTCATGAACTTAGAATATTCTAGCTTGTAGATTCTGTTTATAGGCCATGTCTGGACAACTGTTAGTGGCTGCCTGGAGTTACTAGACAGAGTTTTCTAGACATCCCAATTCTGCACAAGAACTGTGGTTAATGGGACAGTATCTCTGGGAATTTACATGGCAGGAGGAAGTAGGGGGGGTCACCTAGTTCCTCTCTGTCCTACATGCCTGGAGCAGGAACCATGGTAGGAGAAAGGATTTGATGCAGATATTAAAGTGCAAAGACCAGTTATCCAGTGCAGACTGGAGTGGGTATGGCTATGGAGAGAGTTACTATCTATCATTTCTCTTCTCTCAGCATCCCAATTTCTGGATAGCCATGGGACAGAGGAGAAGTAGGCATGCACAGGTTCTGGAATAAAAAAGGGTAGAGAGGAGGAGACACTAGGGAAAAGGAGGTGACAGAATTGCCCAGATGGGCCTTAGTGCATCAAAATAGTTTGCCTCTTCCAGGGGCTCTTCTCCCCCCCCCCCCCAGGTTTATGGAAGTGAAAGCTGTTCTCACTTCCACAACCAAAGGCAGACTCAGGAGGCAAGTCCTCCACAAACACTAAAGTTAGTGGTGGCAAGGCTGGCACTCTAAGCACATACCACTGTCACAGAAAGGACATAGGTATTTGCACAGCCATGGGAAGACAGGATTGCTTGTGAAACAGTTTGTCCCAAAGGCACTGTGTTGTAATTGTAAAGATTCAAACCTGTAGAGTTCCTTCGAAACGTCACACGTGACATAAACTTTGCATATGTAGACACGAATACTTGGCGGAGGACATTTTGTCCGCTGGAAGGAAGCAGGAATTTAAAGAGCCCTTCCTGATGATACAATAGAGGGTGCCAGTGACAGTAATGTCCCACATCTGCTGCTTTTATTACTTATTCCCATGCCTAGAGGCGAAGCACTGTGGGGTTTTACTGCCGGGTCAGAACTGAATTAGGTTGGAAATTACAGAATGGAAACCTTGACCGTGAAGACGACCTCTGCTGGCACCTGGAGAAGGCTTGGGGAGTTTTACTGAGAAGGACACTGAGACCCACACCCAGAACCTGCTGACCCCCTTGAAGGACTTTTGGTGTGTCCTCTCCTTTTCCTTCCTCCCTCCCTCCCTCCCTCCCTCCCTCCCTCCCTTCCTCCTTCCTTCCTTCCTTCCTTCCTTCCTTCCTTCCTTCCTTCCTTCCTTCCTTCCTTCCTTCCTAATTCCTCACAGTAAAGTTTTCTCTGAGGACAACATAAGGGTTTCTTCTAACTCCATTTGGTAAGATTATGTGGGAAACAAGACAAGGGACTACTAAAAACCAAAATAGCTAACTGTTAATACACCATCCTGATGGAAGGGACACTGACAGAAAAGGCCTGCTGCTCTGTTTGTAAAGTTTTGCCCTTGTCCTCTATCTCATAGGCTGGTAGCTGATCTCTTCCCCATCCTATTGGTTCTGAGTATAGAGCCTCATACAGTGAAGACCCAGGGCTTGAGGCTGCTCTCTTTTCTGGGCACAGTCTCTATCGGTTGACCTGTAACTCGCCAACTTGCAGAGAGAGACCAGAGAGTGCCAGCTGTGGGGGACCCCTGCCTATCTATACCTCTGATGAACACTACTAGTTCAGCTAACATTGAAAGTGGACCATAGAAACGTCTTTTCTTATAAAGAATTGTAATGGATTACATGAAGAAGCCATGAAGTTGGCAGGAAGGGAATGACTCCAACTGACACCCCTGCTGTGTTCAAGCCCAGGCTGTGTGCTGTGGCCAATAGTTTGATCTAGCATGGTGATCACGCCCAAGACAGTTTTTGAGGCTAGGAAAGTACAGAGTGCAGGAATGTCTGGCTCTCCCACTGAGGGCTGTCAACAACACGTTTGTGATTTCATACAAAGCAGCCCTGGAAGAGTATGTATACTTTTCTGAGTAACCTTTTCTTTACTCCATCTTTTGATCTCAGCACATTAAGGCTGACAGGGGCAGTCTGGGAAACGTTATTTAACACCTGGCCATTATCTCTAAGAATTCTGGCCTGTTTCTTTAGCACATACACTGACATGCTAATAGGAGCTTTGTGCAGTGTACCAGTTTTTTGTTTGTTTGTTTGTTTGTTTGTTTCAATTAACAGTATGTTCTATAATCTAAGTTTAAAGATTGCATAGCAGTTCACTCTCTTAGTCTCACTGTGACTTATCCAGGAGCAATGTCCCTTCACTTGCTGAATCTGGTGTTGTCTAAACTGTACCTGGCTGTGGCCTCCTCACCCAGATGCAGCCTGTCTGGATTCTCAGACTCTGAAGCAGCCTGATACATTCCTAACCTGTTGACTAGAAACATTCTCTCAGCCACATTGTGCAGTCCCCAGGCCCCAGGTGCTCTGTCCCTCCAGAAGGACAAGTGAAGTCTCTGCAGGACTCCTTGATGTCACTGGTATGTAAGAGAGTGCAAATAAGAATTGTCTAGGGTGGCCAGGTGATGGTGGAACACGCCTTTAGTCCCAGCACTTGGGAGATAAGAGGCAGGCAGATGCCTGTGAATTCGAGGCCAGCCTGGTCTACAGAGAGTTTCTGGACAGCCAGGGCTATACAGAGAAACCCTGTCTTGAAAAACATAAAACCAGTCAGCCAACCAAACAAACAAACAAAAGAATTGTCTAAGGATATAAAGACAGTCACCTATTTGAAATCCATGATCACAGGTAAAAGTCATGGCTACGAGCTCCTGGCTTCCTTGCAAGGCCTCTCCTTCCTCCTCTCCTGAATGCTGGACTCCTTTGATAGCAATTGCCCCCATTTAAGCTTTCTTTGGATGATCTTGGCAACCCAAGGAACCATGCACGTGGCTGACTTTTTTAGCCCTGGGATATCTATCTCTAAGGCAGAACACCCCTGAAGTATATATCTGCTGTGTTTACAGGCCACTTCCATCTTGATGCCCTGTACGGAGATTAAACCCAGCATGGCGAAGATCCATGTCACCATAAGCCCCCAAGGCAAAGTCATTTGTACATTTAGTGCTAGGTTAGTGGTACCAATATGTACCTGGTCAAAGAGCCTACTCAGCTGGTTCCAGAGGGGCAGAAAGCACATAAAGTTGCACCTAACAAACTATCAAAGGTAATAATAGCACACAAACTTAAAATGTATCAACATGGTGGCTTTAGATGTTTCCGATTCAATCCTATCCAAACCCTGCTAAGTAGGGAGGACTACAAGCTACTTCCCCTTTTCATGGTGGCAATACATTGACTCCAAAACTTGAGAGACTATCTCTAACATACACAGTGCTCTTGAGTATTATACATCCTTCAATGAATTAAAGAGATTTTTGGAGTACATGGCAAGAAAAGACTACTGTAGCCAAATTAAAAAGCTTATTTACTGAACACATAGGTAAGATAATAGGGAAAAATGTACAGACAGAACCAGTTAAAACTGTGGTCACAGCTTAGACTGGGAGATGGCAGAGGGGTGTCTATAAGTATCCTTATTTGATGTTAGTAGCCACTGTTGAGGCAAGAGCAGCTATTTTCTTAGGCCAGAATTAAGGGTAGTGGTAAAAATGTCAAACTTTCGTGGATCGAGACAAGATGTCAACTGTCACCATGACTACTTAAAAGAGCTATTGATGTGGAACTTAAAAGAACTTATACCTTACAGAGTTGGAGGTTTCTGGGAGGTGCTGGTCAGAGGACACAACAGTTCAGACGGGAGAAGCAGATCCAAGGAATTTATTTTAAGGCACACATAGTGACTAAACTTGATATGACTTTATATTTTTTTAAAATTTGTAGTTGTATTTCTTTTATGTGTTTGAGTCTTTTTGCATGTATGTATGTATGTATGTATGTATGCATGCATGTATGTACACCATGTTCATGTCTGGTGTTGTAGATGCCAAAGAGGGCACCAGTTTCCCCTGGACCTGGAGCTACAGGGGGTTGTGAGCCACATTGGGAAGGAAACTCAAATTTTCTACAAGAGCAACTATAAGTGCTCTTAATTCTTGGCTGTCTCTGCAAAAATGCTGGCTGGGGTGTGGTATGTGAGTTGGGAACCAGCTGTGCTTCTGGGCCCTCTGTTTCCTCCCTTAGGGGGTCCAGACACTGCTGCACCAGGGTGGGAGGATGAAGCAGAGTCCAGAACTGGTGGGGGTCTGTGGGATCCCTGTCCAGTTGGGAATGAGTGCAGGAGATGGGGGTTGGGGTAGGAGGGTGGGGGAAGAGAGCAGGAGGCTTTCTCTGAGGAAGGCCTTTTCTGAGGATTTTAGTGTTACAGTTCTTTTAGATAATACCAAATGAAACTGCTATATATAATTCTTGGGGAATAGGAAAGAGTTTTCAGGGCGAATATAAAATCATTGGCTAGAGTTTAAAGTACCGTGAATGCCACATTTGCGTGGAGGGGCATTCCAAGAATCCCAGGTTCTTATCTGGAGAGAGGAAGCTGAACATGTAGGTTTGCCAAAGATTATGTGACATTCCTCAGGTATTGGATTGCTGTCTGGGCTCGCTAGATCAGCCAGAGAAGAGGAAGTCCTGCCATTTTGCCCTGAGCTCTGAGGAGCTCTCCGGACACGGTAGACTACAGCCTTGATTAGCAAGGTGCAATAATTGGGTGTACAATGTTTTCACAAAATGATAGCAATGTGAGGTAATGAATATTTTAATTAGCTATATTTGGTCATTCATATGTAGAGATATATATTCAAAGATCATCTTGTACATAGCAAACAAACAGAATTTTATCTGTCAATAAAAAAATTCTTGAATTAGCATTCAATTATATTAAATAAAGGAGACAGATTAAAAAGGAAAAACCAAGGGAGCTACTGTGCTAATTTCAAATTTCATGTTTAATAGAAAATATCAATCAACTAAATAATTACAAATGAGAGACTCCAGGATACAGAATATGCATGCAGTAGATGTGTGAGTGGTTATTAGTGAGAAAATATAGTAAACGGAGGGGACATAAGAACATAGCTTACAGCAGCAAATAAGGAAGGTCCAAGATCGGAGTGAGCCTGGTGATGTGGAACATGACACAGAGAACGTTCAACCTTACCAAGGCACTCAGGAAGAGCTAAGATACAACAGCAACACAACCTGCAGTGTCTATTGAGCCTCTTTAGGAAACCAGAAAGTCCAGTTTCCAAGAGAGGAGAAACATGAGGAAAAACATTTGTGTGAACAACCTGGAAAATCCTGGAGAGAATGTCAGTGGGGGAGGGTGGGAGGAGAACCTCCCCTGGGGTGCTGACAACCCCGCTGCCCAGAGGGTAGGCACTAGTCACATGCGGCTATTCAAAAGTTACAATGATTGAAAGTAAGACAAACCCCTCAGCTCCTCAGTGGAACTAGCCACAACTACAGGCTGAGCACGGGGAGGGCCATCGCTGCACTGGACCAGGACGCAGAGCGTTCCTGTTGTTGCCGAAGGTCCTGCTGGGCACCGTTGTACTAAATGCTGTGATGTTACTGTGAACTGTCAACAGGTTCCTGACTCATGTGGAGAAGGAGATGTCAGTGGGCAATTATCTTGATTTTTAAAACTGGGCTAGGAAGACAGGCCCACTGCGGGCGGCACCATTTCCTGGCTGAGCTTCTGGAGTGTATGAAAGGGAGAAGCTGACTGAGTGCAGATTCTCATCTCTCTCTGCCTCTTGGTTGAAGATTCAATGTGAGCAGCTGCTTCCCGCCCTGCTGCCTTCATGGACCATATCTTACTCTGTGAATCAGAATAGAGCCTTTCTCCCTTCAGATGCTTCTGTCAGGGTATGTTATCACAGCAACAGGAAAACCAAATGATAATAATAACAACAAGACAGATGTTAACGATTGGAGGTTTGATACTGGAGGAAAACCAGCAAAGCACAGAACAGAGACCAGAGTTAGATCCAAATAATGTAAAATTTAGTACGTATCTTAGTTAGTTTCTATTGTTATGAAGAGATGCCATGGTCAACGCAACCTATAAAATAAAGAGTTTATCGGGGCTTACGTTTTCAGATGGTTAAAGTCCATGCCCATCCTGGTGGGAGCACAGCAACAGGAGGGCAGGCATGGTGTTAGAGCAGTAACCGAGAGATCACAGCTACAGACAATGACTTCAAGGCAAAGAATGATAAATAGGAATGGCATGGGCTTTTCTGAAACCTCAAACCCCACTCCAGGGACACACCTTCTCCAACAAGGCCACATCTCCTAATCCTTCCCAAACAGTTCCAGCAACCGGGAACCAAGCATTCAAACATACAGACCCGTATGTGCTGTTCTCACACAAAACGCCACCACAGGCTGACACCCTGTCTCTTCCTCTTCACTTCCCTGCTGTCCTTCAAGCACTTTCATTCATCTGGTTATGGCTCTATTAAAGATTCTTCCTGCCTTTTCCTGCCTGGGTCATACTTCCAAGCATTTCTCCAAGGAACACTAGTCCCTTTGTGGAGAAGATGGCATTTGGAGGCCAAAAATCTAGTCACTAGATGTGCTCACTGCTACAGGATTTTCTGATCCTAGGCTCTCTCAGTGGACAGAGGCAGGACATGGACATAGTTATAGCTATGCTTATTTCTGTGTGTGCATCACAAATCATGAGTTTACACCAGTACCCAGCATCCCCAGGTCCAAGCTAGCACGACAAGATTTGTTCTGATTTTCTGTCTTTCTGCACTGGTAACTCCCTTGATTCCCACTGTCCTTTCTAATGTGCCTTATTTGATGTTCTTGCATCCAGTGTGTTGATGCCCACCACAGGGTTGTGGTAGTGCTTTCTCAGCACACACATGCCCTCTGAAATTCCCTGCTATGTTACCACAGTGCCCTATATTACATGTAGACCCTGACTACCAGGCCCACCTTGGGGCTTCGGACTAATTGTTGAGGACCAGAACACTTGCATACACGTACATGCCTTTCCCAGGTCTACGTCAGAGATTTCCTTAGTTTTTGTATTTTTGGACCAAGCTCAGGAGGACTGCAAAACCAAGAGATTCAACCATTTGACCTGCTTTACATGGTACCTCTTCCAGGGGAGAATGAGGATATGCTACCTACCTCTCACTGTTGTAAGAAATACTATACAAGGATAATGTTTCTGTCAGTCATTGTGCTACGTGCAGTTGTGCTGAGAATCTTAATAAGTTTTTTCTTTTTACAAAAATGAACACTTCTTTGATAGACCTCTGGGGTCTGTTCCCTTGCTCTATATGATAGTGTCTTTATCATGGGGGAAGTATATCTAAAACTAAGGATGGATGTTTTCATTGAGCCAGTGCTACAGATGAACACAGACTTCTGGAACATTCCTGTGAAATGTGTGGCAGTTGGTAATTTGCACATGAGCATTAAAGAATCACCACACTGCCTGGAGGAGAATTTCCAACTCTGTCAGAAAAAGGTCAACTCTAACTGTTGCTGTCATATTGCAATGTTGAGCCAAGGGAATTTAAAAGAAGGGGACGAGTCTCTGGTTAGAACCTATCTTGTAGTACCAGGAGGGGAAAAATTAGCATCCTTAAAGAGGGCTCCAGTGGAGTGAGGGAGACGTTTATTAAGTCAATCTTACCCAAAGGAAGACATTTTTACATTTTATGAAACTTTGGGCCCCTTTAAGGTCTGATTAAATGGGGCATAAAACTTCGCAGGACTGAGAGAGGTGAGCAGGTTGACATTTGGTGTCCTGAGATGGATTGCTTCTCTCTCCCAATGTGGCTAGTCCATGATTCAGACTGTTGATGTTCATTTAATATTCCTTTATCATTGTAATAAGGGGAAATTCCTTTTTTTCTTTCAGAAATTCAAGGTTGTATTACACGAGCACAAGCCAAGAGTAATAGAAAACTTACATTATTTTATTCATAGTGCAAGGAGGAACACACACACACACACACACACACACACACACACACACACACAAATTGAAAGGCCCCAACTCAACTCACAACTGGGATCTGGACACTTGATAGCTGTTTAGTGTGTTATAGCCAGTGTCCTCTCCCCAACATGTCCCTGTAGCATACACGGTCCACCTTAGGAAGAGGTTCAAGCCTCACTGATCAGGACAGGTAAGTCCACGGCAAGTGCTCTGCCTTTCCTGGGGATCTTTCATATTCCCAGTGGGTTGTCTTTTCTTCGTATTCAAGAGTGACTGAAGACTCCTGTGTCATGGGCACTGTGTTCCGTTCTTGAAGAGTCTTGTCCATTGAAACATAGACAAAACATTGGCACAAAGCTCTCTCAAATTCTTGTATGGTTCGCTTGCAGGTACTTTGAAAGGTCCGTATTCCGCCCCAGGTATAGTCCACTAATGCAGGACAGATTCCACACCATGTGTGTTCGCTCTGCTCTTCTTGGTCTGTTTGCCGCCTTGTCCGACTGCTCTGTTATCTTCAATGAGATCTTAAAACTATATGGAAGATTGAGCTGTGACTCCAGTGATCTCAGTGAGCATGGCTGCCATGATGCTGGTCCTATGGGGAACATTTGCCAAAAATTGAGTGACTCAGGCCTGGGTGCAGAGCCAAGTTCCTCCAATAGGCATGAGGACTGAATGCTGGAGGACAGGGACAGGGCACATCTCTCATGGAATGGAGAGCTGATTTCAGCCAGCCACCTCAGCCTTGCTAACTGCTGACTTCTAACTTTCTCTAAATGAGAAACATGAAGGTGTGTTTGTACGTTTTAGACAGGAGAGATAGATAGTCATGAGCATTTTTCAGCGGCTAACCTCCAATTCAGTACTTCCTTTGTGTTGGGTTGCTTCATACCAAATGATGGTTTGAGTGTGCTGGAGCCTTCCCTAGGTTAGTGTACATTTATTCACACATTATGAAAAAGTGCAATGTGAAGGAAATAAAGGGACTCGGTGTGGTCATTATACCTTTCAGAATAAACAATCTGTGGCCATTGTTTCATTTTATGCTATTTGCTTCTGTGAAATTAGCTAATCCCTGGAGCATAGCCTATCAATATTAACAATTGTTGGTTGTTTGTATCATTCCATCTCTAGTTCATAGCTAGATACTCCTTGTAGTTTTTCTTATTATAGACTGAGGAATTTGTTAATGAAACATAAAATGTGGTATCAGCTCACAGCTACTTGAAACCCTGTCCACCTAAGTCTGTCTTTGGACCTCGGTGAGGTAGGCTGTCGTGTTAACCAGGCTAGATGTACTGCAGCTGCTCCTTATGCAGGCTGTCGAGAGGTTTGGGTGATAAGAGGCTCCATTTCAGGGTCATTCGTCATGTTTCTTGATAAAGGCTAACAATAGTGCACTGTGGACTTCCCTGCTCTCTCCATCCAACCCTCATCAACAGGGGAACGTGTCAGAGAAGTGAACCCAGTATTGTTTCATCCTTATTTAGTAAGTGAGCTGAGCTATGGATGGCTTGAGCCCTGCTTCTATTTGCAGCTACATGTAGAGCCAGCTTGCCTGTCCTGGCCTGGTGGATCTCCTTTTAGAGTGCAGGGAACGCAGGACAGATTAGGAGAACGACCTCTGTCTCGCTGCTGGGCAGACTTTCTGCTTGATAATCTGGCCTTAGGCACTGGATAGATATTTTTGGGAAGGGGCATGTGTTCCTTCTCTTTCTCTTGCCAGCAAAGTGACACCAATTCTAGGAGAAGCAAACTCATGTGCTCTGAGGTGGATATTTATAATATTTATATCCATGACATCTGTGTAGAGAACTGTACCTTTTTCTGATATTGTTCACATTTTCTTCTACACAAAGAAAACATGACTTGGGGAATTATGGATGGTGTTTTAGCATTCCTTTTTGGGAGGCACTACATTAAAATTCTAAGAAGCCACACCCAAAAGATCCAAGACCCAACTAGGTCTGTCACCTTAAAGTCAACCAGCATACTATAAATAGTTAAATGAAATATGTGCTTGTTTATGTGTCAGGAGTTTTCTTGACAAAACTGATGAATCCATACTGGTTTCACCTCCTTTTTGGACCACACCTTATCATGTTGCAAGAAAAGAAAATAATAATAATACAAGGAAAAGCCCAGAGCTAGTCCGAGAGCAGACACTGCACTGTTGCATAGAGACTACTTACTTTATGTGGAAAATAAAGCAAAATTAATTTTTAGGCTGGATGGCATCATGTAAGTCAGTGTGTGAATGGGACAATGCCAGTTTAAGGACAATGAATTCACATGAGTGCTTAAGTTTTGTTCATGTAGATGGTGGCAGCATGTTAGACACAGCGAGAAGGGACAGAAGCAGTGCCGATGGTCTGTGGCCCCAAACAGGACACTTCCATATGCTTGCTCATGCTGACAGCTTTTGCAGCCTGAGTCCCAACTCCTCCTCGGCTGCTTCCATATGGCATCCACAGATTGAGAGCTTGCCTTTTCTGAGACGCTTGGAGACTCACTTGGTATTCTACCGCACTGGATGTTTGCGAGCAGCCACTCTTGCTTTTATTGCAGAAATGAGATTATGGATATTAATTCATCCACTTGCTCTAAAGCAGACAATGATGGATCCTGACAGTCTTATATTTCAATTTTGTAGGAAGAAATTAGCTCCATATATTTAATGCTGATAAGAAAAAGGACCAGGCTCCCATCTCTCCTCTGAGATTCTTGGTGATGCTTGGGGTCTAAGTGTGAAAGATACTGCTGCTCTTACATACTCACTAGGTGATGAGGAGCTGGGAAATAGGAATGTTGGGCTTGGATGTATCGTATCAGGCTACTGTTCTCAAAGCTGACCTGGACAGTGTTATATTTATTGGAGATCTTGGTTATGTAATTAGCAAAATGAGCAGAGCATTTGTCTGGCGAGATGATCAGTGTCAGTATTGCTGGGGACATGTCTGCATGCTAGTAGGCTTTTGTTTTCAGACTCTAAATAAACAGAGTGTCACCTTTCATTTGGCCAACTTAATGGGCAGTGGTCACTATCTACATATCAGCAGAGAAAGGCTGACATCATCTAACTTAAACACAAAAGGATGAAAAGCACAGAACCCTTGCCACAGAGGACTTCCCTCTTAGGAAGGGATAAATAGATTTCAAAGAAGCGTGTGTGCACTCTCAGGAATAAGAAATTCATGTGAAGAAGTTTGTCTCTTCCAATAAAAGCTTTATAACACAGGCAGAGCACCAACACATCTCTGAACACGGAACTTATGGAAGAAAGGAAACAGAACACTAGAGAATTAGTCGACATGAAGTTGGTGAGTTGAAAGTATAAGAGCAAAATTTGAAAAATAAGAAACTAAAAAAACAGCAAAACTCCTCAAAGCTGGGCTCTTGTAGTTCAAGGGAGGGAGGAAAAATAAACATTAGCATCTTTTCTCAGCCAGCACTGTGGTTTTCTCTTTCCTTGGCTCTTGACAACCTGTGGGAGCGCTCTGGCTTTCTGGGAAGGCAGGGGAGAGTGCGGTGGCTGCCTCACCAGGGCACACAGGAAACACCAGCCCAGGTGGAATGGTAACAAGGACTTGTGCCGACACATGATCTCAGAGGAGACACACCGAGGATGATGTGGAATTCAAACTTACAAAGAGAAGGCCTAGGACACCAATGCTCCCCTGTTGCCTACTGAAATAATTGAGGTCTCTGGGAGGAAACTAATGCCTGTGGCCATGCTAATTTCACCAAGTCCATTTCACGCTTTTCTGCCAATGTCTACAAGTACTTCTGTCTGTACTGTTGAAGGCCCCGGAGCCAAGTGACAGGCATGTACCCTTTAGGGGTAAGAAACTCCCAGGTCTTAACAGATTTCAAATTGGATATCACCTCATAGTGTTGGTTCATTTTAAGCTAAAAAAGGATTTTCTTAGAGACCACTACCTACCGTGAAAACAGATGCCCCTGAATATCAGTGTGTACCATCTATTTTCACCTTACAAAGAGACTAATTAAAACTGGATCATACCTCCCTCAGGCTTGAAATGTTGTGAACAACAGCATCCCAGTACAGTTTGCGGAACACTGTGTAAAATGCGCAGCAACTCATTTGCTGTAACCTTTGTTTCGAGGCACGCATACATGCGGAACCTGGATGGCAGGTAACTTCTCCTTTTGAAAGTAATTAGTCTTATGAAGCCACAGGACCGACGGTGCTGAGACACCGCCTGCAGCCCTTTCTTGTGAGCTTGCGACACTATGTTTTTTAATGAGTCTACAACTTGCCATTATTGTCCTTTGGACTTGGGAGGAGTAGAATTCTCTTCTCCCTTTGGGCACTTGTGAGTGTGAGGCACGCTGAGACAGTTGTTCTGAGAGCTAATGAGCTGAGAGAAGAGAGACATCATCAGTGTGTGGCACCCGGGGCGGTCCAACTTTCTTCCCTTATCAAATAAATCTTCAGGATTGATGCTCTGTGCCCACAGAGGATGCGTCCTTTGTCTCTAATTATTTAGGCAAAAATGTTTCGGGTGAGCAGCTATTGAAGTCTGCAGGCTACAAGACACAGAGGCAGAGGAGGAGGAGCCACCGGATGGTCATCCCTCCACCATCTGTTGTAGCAGAATTCCTTGTTCCCCACAGAGCCCTGAGACCATGTGGCTCACCATCATCCCTGCTTTGGAGAGTCCCCAACATCGAGATGATGGACAAAAATTCTTCCTAGACTGACCTCTTCTAGCCTTCCTCGGGGTTCAGACCTCCTAACTGGGCCTGTCTATCCTCTGCTTGTCACATTGAGTGACCAGACTTATTGAAGCCAAGACTCTGGTCTTTTCCTTGTTTACATGAGATTTAGAGAGAAAGTAGATATTTTATTTCCCTTTGCGATACGGATTGCTTAGGTAAACTGCTGGCAAGAAATCCGTCCACGATGTGCTTGTTGGAGGCCTCTCCAGGTTAGCTCAGCTCAGCTCAGTTTCTTGTTTCAGTGAAAACCATCATTACAACTATTTCTCTTCGAACTGTGTGAGGGGAGAAGCCTGAAACTTGGACGGCTGGTGGCGATCTATGTAACTTGTTCCTATTACTGCTGGCAGAATGTGGGGAAAGAAGGGGGAGGACAAAACTCTCCGAATCTATAATACATATACATATAAATGTATGTGCATATTTATGCATCTATGTATTTAACAGCCTTGAAGGTTGGAAATGGCAGAGCACGGGAACTGGGAGGGACCTGGCTCTTCCCTCTGCCTCTGTGTCTTGCAGCCTGCAGATGAGGTTCTCACTCACCTAGTGGAAGAGTAAAGCGCCCATTACCCCACCCCCACCCCCACCCCCACCCTCCCTCAGTAGATCCATCCCTGTTTTCCCTCCACGGCGCTTCCCTTCCCCTGTTCTCTCCTGTCTTGAGTGCCATGTCCTCTCCTTGCCACGACTTTCCCACAGTCCCACCCAAGTGAGGCCTGTTTGTCAAGCCTATCCCTCTACCTCACTTGTCCTTCAGATTCAAGCCCCAGGGGCTCTTCTTCACACACCCCCCCCCCTCCCCGGCCCCCAGTCATCACTGCTCCTTCTCCTGGACCCGTTGCATCATCTGGTGGCAAACCTCCATATAACACAATCCATCTGGGTACCTCTGGGTACCTCTGACCTCTGCAGTGATCCTGCCTTCTATAGGTGAAACTGAACGGTTGCAGTTCCTGCTCTCCCAAGACACAGGCAATATGGAGGTCCAAGGACAAGCACCCTAACCAATCCAGTACGGTCCTTCCTAGCTCCCCCACACAGAAGCAGTCATTGAGGAGGTTTCCTGGCTTGGCTAGGGGCCAGGGGGAGGGTAAGGAAATAGAGAGGGATGTTCTTTTCTTATTCCCATCTCACACCCAGTGAGAGGAGAGCCTACAGAAAGCTGGCTCCTAGACAGCTCTCCATGGGAGTGAGGGGAGTCTTTGTCCCATGGCTCAGGGATCCGCTTATCTCTTTACCACCCTATATCTTAAGGAAACAAGGACATAAGTGCATGCCAGCACACCTATGACACACACGGGTGAGTGGATGTGCATTTTAGTCTTCCTGGTCCTTTAAAAGACTTATAGACACTGTTAAAAACCAACATAGAACGAATGTATGTCCTTTAATGAAAAGGAAATGGATTGGGACAAGCCCTTCCTGTAACTTAGAGCCTCCACCCCCACCCCACTCTGCGATGACATTCACTTTCCCTACGGGCTGTAAAATACCTTCCCATGTTTTGGCTCTTTCCCGTTATAAGTGTTCTCTATGCCTATAATGTAAGAAGTAACAAATCATGGATAAAAACCTCAAATGGCATGGAACAGGAAACCCTGGGCACAGGATCAGAAGTGAAAGGGGAACAAACAAGACTGGCAGGTGTGAAGCCCCACCCCCCGCCTCCCGGGAATCAGCCCAGCCATTGGCTCTAGGAGTGGTGGGTTCCCTGCTATCCCAGCTCAGGGGCAGGCAAGAGTAAGGTGACCAGCTGTCCCAGATTAGAACTAAAACTCCTGTGTTCTGGGAAAATCTTTAGTCTCAAGTAAACTGGGGCAGTCTGTCACTCTACTGGAGACCTCTCCGCCCCCCCCACCCCCAAACAGGCTGTACAAGGATGTTAAAGGCAGGGAGTGCTTTCAGTATACTCTGCCTCATGGGCCACGGTTGGGCTTCCGTACCCTGAACACGAAGAGGTTAATGTTTGCCCTCAGGGAAAGGCTCCGTGCAGTTCTGTCAATACATCTGGAATGCTGCTCATGAAATCCTATCCTTCCCTCTTCTACTCATGGCTGTGTGTTGTCCTGAAAGTATGCAAGAACTGAGAGGTATGTGGCATGTGCGCATGCTTGTACCCTTGGTGCTGAGAGCCCAAGGTCAGTAATGTCTGCCTTAGTGGGGGGCCATGCAAATGTTGTAGATCATTGAGTCAGAGTCAGGTGTGGTACAGACACAGGAGCCAGTAGGTGTGTGTGTGTGTGTGTGTGTGTGTGTGTGTGCACGCGCGTGTGGTGGTGGGGTTGTCTGGGGCGGGGGAGATCTGAGGAAGTACTACTGTCCTTGTTTGTGAGTTTTGTGACACAGGTTCTAGGAAACTAAAAGGCCCAGGGTTTTCACTTTTCTATATTAGGGGCAGAATAGTTGCCTTAAAACAAAACAAAACAAAACAAAACAAAAGAAAACAAAGCAAACCAGGTGGTAGTGACAGATGCCTTTAATCCCAGTACTCAGGTGAAGACAAGAGGATCTCAAGGCCAGCCTGGTCTACAGAGTGAGTTCCAGGATAGCCAGGGCTACACAGAGAAACCCTGTCTCAACAAAACACAAAAACAACCACAAAACAGAAAAAGAAAATGAACCTTTTTTTAAAAAATGAGTATATTTCATGTATGAGCCATTTGTGGCCCTTTTGAATATTAAAACAAACAAACAAACACAAATTTAAATAGAGAATATACATAGACCCAGAACTGACAGCAGCTAAAGGGGAGCTGAGGAGTCCATGGCTGCCAGCCTACTCTCTCCAGTGTCAGTCTCTGACTTCCCACTCGGCGGCGCGCAGATGTTGTGGATCCTTAGGCAAGCCTTACAGACATACACATATGCTGTGGTGTCCCTTGATGATGTGTAGAGTGTACAAGGCATTGCTAAGCACAATGTCGTGGGTGCAGATGACATGTCCCTAAGTGTGTGCACACACAGGCACACGTGTATTCAGACATGTATGTATGTGTGCTCATCCACACTCCTACACACCACAGAACACTGGTTACCAGTGTCATGTAGGCGCATCCCTTCACAGGGAGACTTTGGACAGCTCATATTCTCTATCGCGTTCCCATTTCTCCTTCTCTTGGAAGGTTTGAGGCACCTGAGAGGGAGCCAAGATCGATGCCAACAGTCAAGGCCTTTGAGCTACGCTGCTATTTTCTGCAAGCATGTCCAAGACACACAAGGTCCTTTAAAGTCCTGTACCTCTGTTTCCCTATGGAGTGAGGTGGAAACTGTGCCTTTTCCTTTTACTGGGGCAGCCACTTCCTTGGGGCAGGCTGGGTCCTCACTTCTGGTCTCTGGAGACACTGGGTTGGGAACTCCAAACTATACAGATCATACTGTAGGGTCCTGAGGGCAAGGAAGTGGCTTACCCATCTTGGTCATTGTGCTGAAACTTCTTTGGCTCCCAAACACTATTGGTGTTGGTTTGTTCATTCCTATAAGGATAGCCACATGTTCTGTACGAACGTGTGACCAGATACAGGGGTGGATGTTGGACACTCTGCTGAGCAGCGTGTCATGACACTGTCCATACAGCAGGGGACTTAGTCATGCAGACTCTGCTGCAAACAGCTTGTTTGTGCATCTCTAGTGACTATTAATTGCCACTGTGTGACATTGGACAAGGCATTTAACATCTCTGGGACCTAGTTTTGTTATGTGTACAGGGAAGACAATAATGTCATTTGCCTCATACACCTGTGACCATTACAGAAAAACCATGCAAGCTGCTAGGCTTAGCACCTGGGCTTACTATCTGCTGGGTACCATGGAGAGAGAGAGCTAGCAGGATTCGAACAATCTAGAGTTGGTTGCTGTTGATCTAAACAAATGACAAAGGCCTGCTTCCTGAGTTATCTCCACCCATTATATCAGCAAAACATCATTTTTCACAATCACAGCAGGTAATGTGAATTATACTAAAACTGAAATTCATTTTAGTGAATTAAGTAGTTCTAGTCATTTGGTCAAAACAAATCCAAGATGGAAATAAAGTGGCCATTTAAAAGGGAGAGTATGTTATCGGATAAAAGTTGTCTATTAGCTCCAATTTCATCTAGGATAGGGATGCACTAGCAGGGAGCTAGCAACCTTTTTCTCAGCAAGAATGGCAGTCGGGCCACGGCATCTTCCCGTGCTACCTTGCAGGGAGTTGCAGGTACTTTGGATAATACCACTTGGTGTTGTTTTGGAAGCTATTCTTTCAAATTCCCATTTTGCTGTGGCCTGCCCAGTGTGACCCTGGAAGGTTAGACAACCCTTGTTTAGAGTGGTTTCCTTGTCAATTCTTTTTTTTTTTCCTTTTATCTCCCTTTTTCTTTTTTTTTTTTAAACTGATTTTCTACTTATTTATTTATTTCATATATGTGGGTACACTGTTGCTGTCTTCAGACACACCAGAAGAGGGCATTGGATGCCCATTACAGATGGTTGTGAGCCACCATGTGGTTGCTGGGAATTGAACTCAGGACCTCTGGAAGAGCAGTCAGTGCTCTTAACTGTTGAGCCATCTCTCCAGCGCTCCTTGTCAGTTCTTTTAAAAAGGGAAGGTAGCCCTCAGTTCCACTGGGCCAGGGGCAGGCCAGGGTGAGTGAGGCTCAGTTCCGATGATGTGTTTCTAGAATAAAGCATTTGCAGGCCGTAGTTCTTTTTCTTTTTCTTTTATAATGAAATGTGATTTCAAAATAGACATACACTCTTGGAACAGTTCAACACCAAAACTGTCCACAGAGCTGAAAATTGATGAGTGCTAATGGAAAGCCTGTTACAACTGCATTTGAAGAAAAGTTTTCTGACTATAAAGGATTAAATATCTAGTAATCAAATGCATGTTTCTTTTTCTAGTTTAAAAAGAAATGGTCTTGAGGAGATTAGCTCCAATTTCTTTTTTTTTTTTTAAAGATTTATTTATTTATTTTATGTATGTGAGTACACAGACACACCAGAACACCAGAAGAGGGCATCAGATCCCATTACAGATGGTTGTGAGCCACCATGTGGTTGCTGGGAGTTGAACTCAGGACCTCTGTAAGAGCAGTCAGTGCTCTTAACCGTTGAGCCATCTCTCCAGCCCCTAGCTCCAATTTCTTAATTCCTTGTCTGCCTACCTTTTTTATTGTTTGTAAGACAGGGTGTCATGTAACCCAGGCTGGCCTTAAACCTTAGTTGTGGCTGATGATGGCTCTGACCTCCTCGTCCTCTTGCCTTTAACTTTCCAGTGCCCAGGCGTCAAGTGCATACTGTCTTAGTCACCTGTGCCTGTCCTTTGAATGTCCTGTCATCCGGAGCTCATGCTATCTGGGTATCAAATCTATCTTTAGGCTTCGTCTCCTGGTTTGATTAAAGATGACTCCACGGCCCTCCACTTGACAGTATCACTTGTTGTCTCAGATGACATTCTGTGTCAGTAGGTACAACTGAGGCACCAGGCAGCATCCTAACCATTACTGTGTGCTAGGTATGTTGTATAGTGTTTCTTTAGATTGCTGAGTGATGCCTAATGCCCCCTCCCCCTTACACTCCTGACACTCTGGGAAGTGTCTCACCAAGTGTTGTTCAATACTGGGATGCTCCAGGCACAGTTCCAGGGAACCCCAGATAGTGAGAGGCCTTGGAACGGATAAGAGCTGGGGAGGTGAGAGAGGTCACCCTGGGGATTAGATCCTGGTGGGCCAAGGAAAGGCAGCTGTTAGTGATGAGATAGCAAAGGTCTCAGGACTGTGTGTAGGATCCAGTCCATAACTACTGTTCTTAGAGCACCTTAGGGTGTCTACCCCCTCAAAGCTTTGCCTGGCCTCCAAGCTCGAGCTGAGAAGTGATACTCCCCTTCAAACCCTGCATCACCTGTGCGAGAGAAAGGCAATTTGGAGGCGGGACACACGCTGCGTACATAGTCTCAAGCCAAGCCCAGGAAGAAGACATCTATCTGGTCGCTGGTTAGGAAGACAGGGTCTACACAGGGACCAAACCTACAGAAGCCTTTTGAATCCATGATCCCTCGGATGGAAAGTGTGAGGAGAGATTGGGGCCGGGGGTCGGGGTGGGGAATAGGGAAGGCGGTGGTGCTGAGCTGCAAGGGATGTCCTGGGGGCCATAACAGGACGGAGAGCTCAGAAGCCCCCAGCAGAGTCAGAAGAGGGAGAACTTTAGAGGGGAGGAAGACCGGGTTGACTCAGAGCAGGCCTCCCATTTCTCTGGTAAAGTACTGTTGGACTTAGAGCGGAAGCAGACAGACTCCCTTAGGGACGAAGTAGTGTGGCTGGGTGTGAGCAGGAGCTAGGGTCTGTAGGACCAGGACCTCTGGGGCAAGGTTGGAAAAGTGTAGGAAAAGCAGAGAGAGCACCCCCCCCCCCCCCCCCCCCCCAATCTACATGTAGTCCTCTGGCCAGAGAGGCTCAGGGCACTGTGGGTGTTGCCTGTAAAGTGCACTTCCGGAGAGTGAAGGATGGGTCACATATGCTTACAGGTGCTGAATTCTCAAGACACATGGAAAAGGCAGAGGGTGGTTGCCTAGGGCTTTTCCTCATTGGACGTGTACATTAACAGACTTCCTGGTCAACTGTGTGATCTAAATAGAACCAATGCCAAGAGAGCATCCCGGAAGTACGGCCCTGGTGGCACCGCCACGGGGGGGATAGCTTCTTCTTTGGTGTTTAATACCATTGAGTACAATCACTTCAAGATTAGATTGGGATTTGAGAAATTATAAAGGAAATAAGTAATTACCCAACACAATTAGTAGTTCATTATAGTCTAAGAAAAAAAACAAACAAACGGCGCACATCTATTCATGGTTAAGCTGGTCAGCGAATCCCAAATGCTCTTTCTGAGAAATGCAATAAGGGACAATCCTTCCGCTGCTCCTCTGAAAACATACCCACATTTCAGTCACAGTAAGGGTCGAAGGTCAACAGATGTGGGCCCCACCTCGAGTCAATTGCAAGCCAAGGTTTAAATCGAAGAGAATGGACTTAGGAGGTAAGAGAGCAGGACCCCTGTCCTGAAAGCCCATGGATACTGCATTAGAGGGGGAGCTTCTGCAGATCTGAAAATGCCTGAAGCCTGCACAGCACACCACCAACCGAGATCAGAGCATGCAGAAGGCAGGGAGAGGAGGAGGAGAAGGGGGGGAGGGGGAGGGGGAGGAGGAGGAGGAGGGAGGAGGAGGAGGAGGAGGAGGAGGAGGAGGGAGGAGGAGGAGGAGGAGGGAGCGAGAAGCACAGGGATGAACAAGGAACAAAGGAAGTGAATCACAGCCTAATTCTTATTGGCAGAGGGGCCAGTACTCTAACCTCTAGGACTGACTTTAGTAACAAATACATGGACACGGATATGAATATAAATATATATTATATGTTAATACTGTATATGTTAATAAACAGGACTTTTAGATGCATGAAGCAGCCACAGCCTAAGAATGTAATAGCTGTCCATGAAGTCTTAAGCACACTCCCATGACTGCCAAGCACTATAACCTGGCTGGGCCTGATACCCAGCTCACCCCAGCAATGGCTGCTCTGCTTCACTGGGCTAGTAGTCTCTGAGTTGGCTCGACTGTGCATCAGGCACTGAGGTGCTTGTGTTGTCTGCTTTAGGGAAGACAGACACAGAAACAAAGGAATTCAGACAGAAAGATACAAAGAGGAAAGAAAAGGAGGAGGAAGGGAAGGCAGAGGAGTCAAAAAGAACAAGGAAGAACGGGAAGAGAGGAGTTGAGGGCAGCTGTAGCACTGGAATATCAGAGCAGAGAGGGAGGTGGGCTCCTTCTCCCCAAACCATGGCTGCCTATGAAGATCAAGGGAACCTGTGGTCAGACATGGGCCTTCCATCACAGACGACTCCATACATTGCCAAATGTGAGTCATGTGAATAGTCTTATATCCAGCACAGATTAGAAAGAGTCAGTCTCTCTCTCTCTCTCTCTCTCTCCCACCCTCACCTTTACAATATACACTACAAACTTTAAAGTATCATTTTGCTTGAAGTGATTTTAGGAATACTTTCAGAACACAATGTGCAGGTATAAGTTTTTAACTTGGAATACGAAAACTTCAAAAGCCGTCTTTGAGGAAGAGTCACTGAGTTTAAACAGGTGAGAAGCACCTGGTCTCCCTGAGTGTTTCCATTTTTGGAGGCCTTCCATGCTGCTGCCCACGTCTCTGGTTCCCAGTCAGCTTCTTCAGCATCGCTGTCCCTCCATCCCTCTTGGTCTCAGAGAGACTAAGAAAAGTTGCTCTGCCAGTGGAGCTTCACAGGAGACAGGGGGAGTGGAGCAGTCCAACTTGAACCAAAATAGAGGGGCCACCAAGACCCCTAACTCTATACACGTGCCTCTGGAAAGTTAACTCAGCACATCAGAACACATCTCAGGGAAAAACCAAGGTTTTGTTTGTTTTTTTTTTTAATTTATTTTTTATTTTCCTTTGGGCATCTGAAAGACTGGTAACGTTTCCTTTCCCAATCAAAGAGAAGCTTCAGGGGAATGATTAGCGCACAAATTGCATATTGTATAATTTGCATTCATAAGAAATATAAAGAATCACATTAAAACTTTGTAGACTTCATCAGCAACTTAAAAATGTGGGTACTTTAAGATTGCCCTGAAGTTATATGCCAATGTGTTAGGGATTTATTTTATTTCTTTGCTATAAATATTCATTTGAATTAAAGGCTTGAGATGTTCGTATCAGGCAACATATTGTCATTTTTAAGCCAGGAAAGTGTTGTATTTATTACGTTTCTTGGGAGGCTTTTGTTTTCCACAGACTTTGGGATCAACTTTATGAATTACGAATAGAAAGAAGTCTTGGGCACTTGGAAAAATGGAGACCTTGGGAATGGGAGTATTCTTGATTTTTCTATGTTGGAGACCTGGTCTAGTGATGGCCTTGTGCAGCCAAGTCACATGTATCTGCACCTGTCTAGACCTGACAGGTGCTTCACCACAGGAGCCTGTGAGTCAGGGGGCCCAGCCACCCTCCCTCAGACATAAAGACATGCCAAATAAGACACACGTTCATGGAGCCAAAACACAGCCCCGCTTGAGCAACCTGCTAAAGAAACGTAGCCACGTGTCTTATCATAAAGCACTTTAATTCACGCTCGTCTTGAGACATACACTCTAAAGTTTAAATGCTTAAAAACAAGGCAATAGGCATTTTTATTGTTGATAACAAACTACAGATTTGTCTAGTGGGAAAAAAAAATCCATGAAATGTTTGACAAAAGGGCTGTGATAAGAGATAAAGAACACAGTATTCACTGTCTAGGGATGTGGTGGGGGGAGACACAGCTTGTCCCTGAGCCCACAGATCTAGCTATGTGCACTGTGATTAGGGTTATAAACAATGGGTACTGTGTCGGCATTGGGGAATGTGAACAATAGGTCTTTTTCTGGAAGTATCTGTAGGAAGAACACACAAATCAGTCAACAAGGGAGCTGAAATGATCCTGTATTCTCTCTAAAGATGATGCTCGGTGGCGCTTCTGCAAGACTGCCCGTGGCCTTCCCACTGGGCTTCTTGTTTTTCTTCATTCACTATAGAATTTTTTTTTCCAAACTTGCACCTGGTTTGAGCAGTAGTCAGCTGGCTTCTGAGGATTCTCCCTATTTTGTACCCTCCCACCCTACCCCAGATCCCAGAGACCCAGGACAGAGGCACAACTGTGCTTTCTTTGGTTATAAAAGCAAGCTTGTGACATCCTTCGCCAGGATCTGTTAAGAACAGAATTAATTAGAGTCAACTCAGCAACTCCTTGGGGCTTGTCCACTGAAGGTAGTGATGGCTGGGAAGGGGGTTAGAGTGAGGGACAGGAGTAAGATAATCTTCAGGAAGCTTATAGCCTATTGTGTGACCAGCAAGATATGTCCTGAGATAGGCTATCCCCAAGTTAGAAAGGTGGGTGTAAATGTTTTTGAAAATTCTGCACGGCCCTAACACAGAGAGGTCTCGTGGCTGATGGTGAGAGTAGAGGAGAAGGTAGTGTTTCAGGTGACAGGTAGAGTAAGAACAAAGAACACACACACACACGCACACACACACACACACACACACACACACACACACACACACACACACGGCTTCACAGCGTAACCATAGATAAGCTAGACAGAAGATGTCCATCTAAGAGTAGTGGGGGAAGGGAAGGCTAGAATAGAGGGTCTTAGGACTGAAAACAGGCTTCTGCAACCTGACAGCTCGAAGGAACCTTCCAGAGAGAGGTCCCCTAAGGCCACATAGAGGCCACCCCTTCCCTAGATGAGGACACAGACACTGTCTACAGCAGGGCTCACCTGAAGGGATGTCGCAGGAGTTCAAGAAGGGGGCTGGAAGAGGGAGGGGATGTGGCTGTGCATGGGTCTTACCAGGCACAAACAAGGCATCACGGAGAGACGTAGACGTCAGAGGAAGTGTGGGTCAGCTGGGACCAAGACTTGAACCCCTAGGAGAGGCTGTCTTACAGCATTTGATCTGGACGCTGAGAAAAACCTCAGGCTGGAGGCTGGCAAGGGGTGTTGCTGATTTATTTTCTCCTTCCTAATCATGAAATACTTAGTCTAGAATATCCAAAGAACTGGTACTTGTCATTCTGCCATTATCTTCTACTAAGGGTTCATTAACAAGTCTTTCTTAAAGTCCATCTCAGCAGCATGTTCCCCAAGTCACTGCAATAACTGCATAATAAAAAAAGACAACAACAACAACAACAACAATATAGTATAAATAACACTGTAAGCTCCAACCTGCAAGAAAGGCCAGGCAAAGAATTCCCTGGATGGTTGGGTGACAAGCACTCTGTGTGTGAACAGCCATGTGCTCTAGAGAAGCATGGCGGGCTGCTCACCATGGTGGGCATGAGTGGCATCAGTTACAGCCAGATAGAAACAGTCCAGGAAAGAACACTGAGTTATCCTGGGCTCTGTCCCTTAGGGTACTGAGGGGCCACGTGACTGCGAATGTAGTGTTGCTCTTGCCCCATTCCAGCTCTGGCTCATGGAACAAAATTTCCTGAGGTTCCACTGTTCTCACTGGCTTCTCTTCCCACAAATCTTTCTGAGCAATGAAGAGCAATCGGAAGAAAAGGGGAGAAGAGCTCAGGCTTGGCTGCTCTAGGGATGAATGCATGCTGCAAGGAAGAGGAGCACTCTTTAAGCCCCTGGGGCTGTCTAGAAGGGTCTTCAGATGAGCTCTGCGTGGACCTTAGCCAGCGATCCCAGAGCATCAGGCTCAATGTCCTCCTGCCGGCTCTGCCTGTCCCTAAGATCTAACTGGAACCTCTTTGCTGCCAGCCAGCTCACTCCCTACCTATTATCTGCTTCCCAGAGAACCAGATGTTCAAGCCTTTGGCTCAAGGATAGGGAATCTCTGGGGCTCCTGTCTAGGGCTGTGCTTACAGAGAACAGATGTGAACATAAGTGTCTGGGGACTTCTCGTTTAGTTTAAGAATGTTCATGCTTGTGTATGAATTTCTGTTCATATTGTTTTTAATGTAGGTTTCCTGGCTCCTGACCTGAGTCATCTCATAAGGATTGTAACTAAGAGCTTTCTCTTAGGAGGGCAGTGAACACCACTCACTGAGTCCCGACACAGGAACAGCAACACAGCAGGGTCTAGCTCTACTTGCATTGTTAAGACCTTGCTCAGAAGATGACCCAGTTCTCCTGGTTTGCCTCCTTGGAAGAGAATTCCTTACTTTGGGATTCTCTTGCTTCTGTTTCACAAAGATTGATAATTTTTTTGTGATGTCACCAGATCTGAGACCTACAAAGGTAAGTGACAGGCCACCGTGGAGCTTGACCATGCAAGCATGAACCAAGAATCAGCAAGCAGCATGTCCCGGAGTGACCAGACCTCAGCATTTACAATAAACAGGGACAGTGAATGCTGGCCTTGTCAGCCACGGGCACTGGGCTCATGGCACCAGGGACAGCTGACTGACTGTAGATGCTGAAGGCTTGGCGGTCCGTGTAAACACACTTTCACAGAACTTTCTTGTACATTTTCCACCCCCAAAATCACAAATGGAGGCATCTTACTGGGTATGGGGTGGGACGCAGGGAGTGGGGAGCACTGTATAACATTTCCCAATAGGAAACGAAATAGAATAGGGTACCTTTTGTGTAAAAGGGTGCTTGGGACGGACCATCGGTCTGTGCACTAAAAGTTCAGTAAAGAACTTGCTACAAAAATGATTAGCAATGACGTCCAGCTTCTTTCTGCAGGTATCTGAGTAGCTGAGTGGCGCGTGAAGCACCCACTTCATTCTGTTCTTCTCTGCGCGGAGTAAGAGCCCCCAGTCATCGACAATAGATAATTCTGAGTTTTCCACTGCTCCATGAGTGAGTTTTAAAAGACTGGTAAGAAACTGGCTAACTGTTGCCAGCAGGCCTATGCTGCCTGAGCCACGGTAGTCAGTCAGCTATTGTCCTTTGTGCTTAGCTTCTTATCAGCTCATCAGAGGCCTGGTTTCTCTGTAGCAAAACTAGGTTAGATGTGGAGTGGATCCCTTGGGGTGACACTTCCTTTGATTATGCAAAGGATTTTTGTACACAAATTAGAAGTCTCCACTCCAATTTTCTGTGGCATAATGTCTCCTAAAGCCATTCCATTCATTTTACCTAAACTATTTTTGGCTTTCCCCACCCCCCCCTTTTTTTTTTTAACAAGCATCTTATTATGTCTGTTTAGGTTAACAGGGTCTCTGGATTTCTAGTAGAGACCATGTAGAAAGGTCACAGCTGGGCATGCTCACGTATCCCTTTAAGCTTAGTGCTTGGGAGACAGAGGCAGGCAGAATCCCATGAGTTTTAGGTCAGCCTGGTCTACACAGTAAGTTACAGGTTGGCAGGAGCGATCTGTGAGCTTGTCTTAAATTGCGAAAGCAGAGTTAGAGAGATGAGTCAATGGTTAAGAGCACAGACTCCTTCTGCAAAGGATCTAGGTTTGGTTCCCAGCACCTCCACGGTAGCCCCCAACTCTCTGTCACTCTGGTTCCAAGGGGTCTAATGCCTTCTCTGTCCTGTGTGCATACATGCAAGCAAGGAAACATTCATACACATATCATATAAATAATTATTTTTTTAAAAAAAAAACGTTTGAACAAGAAAAGATAAGTTAACATGTCAGTGATTTTTTTTTTTTTTTTCATTTTTAGCTTTCATTCCTTAACCATCCTAAGCCAATATCCTCAGAGCAGCAGAGCCATGAGAGCTCCTAAGGACACACTTGCATTAAAGCACATGTGTCTCCGTAAGTGAGCGATCCCTGGATGGACCATGAAGGCTGTGTGTCAGGTCTAAGATACTATACACGAACAATACAAGCATACAGCCAGGTTCAGGGGAATGACAATTGCAGATACCAAGAGAAATCTGCTATAGGCTATGGACTGACAATGGCAACAGATAAAGTATGAGAGGGACAGCTTACAGGAATGGGCCAGGCTGCCTTCTTAAGCAGGCTCAGACTCTTTCCATGTCCCAGCCTTGTGGAGCATCTCACATACAGGTTAACCCTTGCCTTGCTCTGAGCACAGCTTTCCAAGGGCCTGATGATTATGGTTTGGCTCTGGAGAGGAGAGAGTAGTTTTCAAAAGACACCCTTGGCTCCTACTCTATAGCCCAGTGCTTAAATATACATTGCTTTGAGTTAGAGTTGGTAGTGAGTCACTTGGATGAGGGATGGGATTGGGTTGTGAATGGTCATCAAAGCAGTTTATGCAGCATCAAATAATTTCATCAGAGACTACACAGTTCGTAAGTGCCCACTATACCCATGCCACAGAAAACGACTTGGGAGAGCATTTTCTATGCCTGCGAGTGCCCACCGGTAAACATGCACATCACCCTCTGCACACACGGAGGGCACTAAGGGTAGAGGCTGACTAAACACACCCTGTTTGACCAATCAGGAGGTGGAACAGAACAGAGAGAACTGAGGACTGATCCACAGGGGTTTCTTTAGAGTAATTTTATCAAGCTAGACTGCTGTCAGATTTTTACCTATGAGTTATGGCTGGGGGTGAAGCCATATTGCACAGTAGGGGTAGAGAAATGCATCTGCTCCAATGGACCATAAGATACAACATGCCAAGGCGGGAGTTACAGGAAGCAGGCACGTGGAATCAAGACCTACATTCTTAGTAAAAATATTAAAGAGCCATCATTAGATTGCAGCACATACAAAGCAGTCCTCTATGGATTAGTTTCACGCTGAAGAGAGGCACAGTTAGGTTAGGAGGTGTGTGTGTGTGTGTGTGTGTGTGTCAGTGTGGTGTGATGTGTGTGGTAAGATGAGTGTATATAGTGTGTGTCTGTGTGTGAGTGTGTGTGAGTGTGATATGTATGTGTGTCTGTGTGTGTATGCATGTGTGCATTTGTGTGCATGTGCGTGTGTGTGTGTGTGTGTGTGTGTGTGTGTGTGTGAGGCAATTGTGCTTATGGCACAGAGCTGGATAGAAGCTCTCTGCTACTGGGAATAAGGAGGTGATTTGCTGGGCTTAGAAAAATGATTGTGGGGTCATAAGTTGAGAGAACTATTGTCAACCGACACACAGCCAAAGTGCACATGAGTTGTCTGAAGTCCCCTCCCTGGCTGGGAACATGGACTCAGAACCAGGAAATGAAACTGAGACTCACAGAAACAAAGACCACTGAGTTTTGTCCTGTGACTTGGTGGCTATGGACCTCATTCTCACCACACTGCCTCCAAGCTGAGAAGGTGACGGGGATTGTGGGTCAGTCTCTGACCCTGTGTTAATTAGGAGTCAGAACCAGGCCCCTTGCCTAGATGAAGGACTTCGTATGTTCTGCTCTTTAAGAAACTATTTCCACAGTGACCTGGACTTTCACACACACTGACAGCATTTACTCTCAGCAGCAAGCCCGGTGTGCCTGGAACAGGCTCTAGGTCCTGTGACTTCTCCAGTGTCTCCTGGAGCTGAGTGAATGTGGGCCTGGTGTCTGCATTTCATGTGTTACGAATGGTCCCATGTCACAGGAACTGTGAGGTCACTTTTGAAGATCTTGTCTACTCTACTCCAGGTTCATGCTGGCCGCTTGTTCCCATTTATTTTCTTCATGAAAGTTCTGTGGTGACAACAGAGAAGAGCTCTTCTCCCCTCTTGCTCCCTTCTTCCTTGTGTGAGACACCCCAGTGCCCTGCTGTTTCATGTGGCACAGATCCCTTCGACACTTCCTTCCTGGTGGACAGTTCTATTCCGCCACATAAGCCTGGGGGAATGATCAATTAACCTCCTGTTGTGGCTTCTGCTGGTTCCATGGCTTCCCTTGCCTTGCTGGTACCAAGTCATGAGAGCAGAGCAACTCTCCCCAACACGACATGTTTCTTATTGTTTGTTCTGTTTTCATTTGCTCAACAGGCAGTGTGTGCCCAGGCTGCTCTGATACTTGAGCATGCCCTGAGCTTGCCTGGGGGCCCTTCAGCATGGCCTTTTGCCAGCATGTCCAGCTCCTGTTTTCTCTGTGGGTCTCTGGGCTTTTACATGTTTTCCTTCACTAGGATGCCTAGAGCCAGGCAAAGAGATCTTCCTGATTCTTGACCTGTCCTCTGCTGTGTGAAGGCAGTGACAGTGGAAATCTGTGGAGGAAGTCTTGGGCAGAGGGCCAGTCTAGGACTTTTCCGTTATGATTTCTCTAGCAAGAGTTCAGGCATCCATAGCAACAATTTACTTAGGATAGTTAGTGGCATTAAACCTGGTATGACCTGTAGGAATAGTGTATATGTGCGCCTGTGCAAACACACACACAGACACACACACACACACACACACACACACA
>JADRCD010234530.1:0-20881 GCA_019843815.1 Montemys delectorum
TAAACAAGGAATTCTCCACTAAGGAATAATGAATGTCCTAGAAACATCTAAAGAAATACTCAGCATCCTTAGTCATCAGGGAAATGCAAATCAAAACAACCCTGAGATTCCACCTCACACCATTCAGAATGACTAAGATCAAAAACTCAGGTGATAGCAGATGCTAGTGAGGATGTGGAGAAGGAGGAACACTCCTCCATTGCTGGTGGGATTGCAAGCTGGTACAACCCCTGTGCCTGTGGAAATCAGTTTGGTAGTTCCTCAGAAAATTGGACCCAGCTATAACACTCCTGGGTATATACCCAGAAGATGTTCCAACATGTAGTAAGGACACATGCTCATAGCAGCCTTATTTACAATAGCCAGAAACTGGAAACAACTGAGATGTCCCTCAACAGAGGAATGGATACAGAAAATGTGGTATATTTATACCATGGAGTACTACTCAGCTATTAAAAATGACGAATTAATGAAATTCTTAGGCAAATGGATAGAACTACAAAATATCATCCTTATTTAGGTAACAAAATCACAAAAGAAAACACATGGTTTGCACTCATTGATAAATGAGTATTGGCCCAAAAGCTCCAAATAACCAGGATACAATTCACAGACCACATGAAGTTCAATAAGAAGGAAGACCAATGTGTGCATGCTTCGGTCCTTCTTAGAAGGAGTACAAAATCTTCACAGGAGCAAATATGAAGATAAAATGTAGATCAGAGACTAAAGGAAAGGCTACCCAGAGGCTCTCCTACCTGGGGATTCATCCTGTATATAGTTGCCAAACTGGGATGCTATTGTGGATGCCAAGAAGTACATGGTGATATGGTTGTCTCCTGAGAGGCCCTGCCAGAGCCTTACAAATACAGAGGTAGAGGTTAGCAGCCCATCATTGGACTGAGCATGGGGTCCCTAATAGAGGAGTTAGAGAAGGACTGAAGGAGTTGAAGGGGTTTGCAACCACATGGGAAGAACAGCAATATCAACCAACCAGAACCTCCAGAACTCCCAGGGACTAAGCCATCAACAAAGGAGTACACATCCCTCCAGCTGCATATGTAGCTGTCCAATGGGAGGAGAGGTCCATGGTCCTATGAAGGCTTGATAAATGCTCCAGTATAGGGGAATTGAGGACAGGGAGGTGATAGCCGGTGGGTGGGTGAGTGGAAGAACACCCTCATAGAAGTAGGGGGAGGATGGGAAACTGGGAAAGGGGATAACATTTGAAATGTAAATAAAGAAAATATCCAATAAGAAAAGAGCAACCAAGAAAAATGAAAGTAAAGAAAGAAGAAATGGAATATGTTCACCTAGAATGAAATGAATAGTGATTGGTAAAAGGATTTTTCACTTGAGTCCCTCATATCCTATCATACTGAATATCATAATTGAAGTATCTAAATATATTTTAAAGGAAATGCTGCCCTATTTGGTTTCTTTTGCTACGATGAAAATATTAAACAAAAACAAGTGGGGAGACATAGAAGGTACCTCAGTACTTCAGGGTAATCAATGATATTTCAGAGGTCTCAGGTTTGTGTTTCAAAACCATATTGCGTTTCAAAACCACCTGTTGCCCTAGTTCCAGGGATCCCAATTCATCATAAGCACCAGGAGCGATGAACACATGAACATATGAATGAATAAACATAAATGTAGGCACATAAAGAGAACCCACACTAACAAACATTTAAAAAGAAATGATTTTTAAAACATTTTAAAACCAGATCACATAGATCCCTCAGACAGACAGACACCAACCAGGCAGCATACACTAGCTGATATTAGGTCCCCTGGAAAATATAGAATGGAGGATTGCCTGGTCTGGCCTCATTCACAGAAGACATATTTAACCCTCGAGAGACTAGAGGCCTCTGGGAGTGGAGAGGTATGGTAGAGTGTGGTTGGTGGGTGGGCACATCCTCTTGGAGATGGGAACTGGGAAGTGGAAAGGAGAGTGGTCAGAGCACAGACTAGGAGGGAGATGGTGACTGGGCTATCAAAAATGATTAAGTAATAACAATAAAGCTAACAAGCAGAAGAAATGGATTTACTCATTGAACATGTTCCAGTCATCATGTAGGGAAGCCAAAGTAGGAACTCAAGAAAGAAATGTTAGTCAGGAACCTGGAAGGCAGAACTGAAGCAGGGGGGCATAGCAGAGTATTAATTACAGCCTTGTTTTCCATAGAATTCTCTGCTTACTTCTTTAAACAACCATATCACCTTCCCAGGAGTGGTGCCACACACAGTGTCGTAGGACTTCCAGCACCAATGGTTAAACATGGATGCTACAGGACAACGTGATAAAAGCAACTCCTCAACTGAGGTTCCTTATTGATTCATGACTATTTGTATCAAGATGACAAAACCTAACCAGCACATCTGGTGTTAGAGAGTACAGAGAGATTGTTGAAAAGATGATTTTACCAGAAAACAGCATATAGAGGCAAGTTGTACAAGCAAACAAAACTAGAGGGCAATTGTGGAAACTTGACGATAATCAATGTAGAATTTCAAAAATTTATCAAATTATTTGAGTCTGAGCCTTTAAAAGGATGTTTAACATAACTGGATAGCAAAATTACAAGATAGAGAATTAAGGGAGCCATAAATCTTTAATCCTGTTTAGCTTCAAGAATTTTAGTTCCTTCACCATATACAAGACAAACAACACAGACTGTCCCAATGTAGATATCTTATGCTTGTTAAACATGGTGGTTAGAATAGCTGAAAATTTTTTCAATTAGAAACATGTTTACATAGAAACAAGAGCCTAGATTACAAAAAAAAAATAGTTTGAAGTGAAGTTAAATACCAGGAAGCCATGTATAGACAGAGATAATAAATTAATCAAAGAAATGACTCTGGGGAAATAGGAGTACAGAAAGTTAACAGCCTGAAACTTGCTGTAAGGCAAAAATGTTTCTGTTAATTTGAAACCATTTGATGGAATTTTCATGTCCTAGATTTTCTTGTGAGGTTTTATTGACATTATAATGATGAGTTAAAATATTATATTTTGTTCTATTCTCATCTTATGATATTTGTATACTATGCTGAATACTAATCTATTAAAGAGCATGTAATAGTCCCAAACAATTTAGTGCCATGTTGACTACTTACTGATAGATCTATATATTGATCTATCTACTTTTCGTAACTTAATTATGAACTACAAATAAAATTATATTGGGTGTGACCTTCAGTATCAGTATCTGTGAAGTAGATTATATTATGTATTTATGAGAATTGATATGATTCATATTTCATGTATGATAACTTGAAACAATCTCTTGTCTTTTCTAGTATTAGACAAGAATATAAAAGTATATACACTAAGTACTTAATTCTTAATTATAAATACAAATAAACTAGAAAAATATGAATTTAAATTATGAACAGAGAAACATATATATGTATGTGTACCTGTGTATATGTGGTGGGTTATGTAGAGGCCAGTAATTGATGTCTGCTGTTTTCCTCTATTGGTTTCTACTATATTCTGTGTTACAAATTCTTTTTCTTTTTTAATTAGATATTTTCTTTATTTACATGTAAATTTTTCCTTTCCCAGATTCCCCTCCAAAAACCAACCAAACAAACAAAAACAACAAGAACAAACCCCTTTTGCCTCCCCCCTCCCCATGCCTGCCACCCCACCCTATTCCACTTATTGGCCCTGGCATTCCCCTACACTGGGGCACAAAATGTACTGAACCTCAAATTTACAATGGTGGCAGTAAATTCTGGTCAGAGAGCTCCAGGAGTTCTTTTATCTCCATCTGCACAGTACTAGCACACAGGCACCTTCTACCATGTGAGCTTTAACTTCAAACTCAGGATGGTGACAAGTACCTTATCACAAAACTATCTCTTCTGCAACTTAAAATTTTATTTTGTTTTTTTTTAATATTGTAGAAATTTACATCTATTAGTGCTCATTATTGACACTAAAGTAATAAGCATACAATGCATGTCCATATTAAAACAGTAACTGGAAACATTCCAAATGTCATGAGTAACCATGTAATTTATGCATTCTAACTTATGTACCCTTCTTATCATTCTAAAAGGAATCAAGAAGCTATCTCATTTAATTTAATTTCCTTGAACTCTTTGGTAAAATGGAAATAATACTGCTTGATTTGCATAATAAATTTTCTCCTAAGAAGAGAAATAAGATAATAATAAAAATAATATATAAAATATAAAGTATGTTTTATGATTTACAAAAGTAGAAGTCTCTTTTAATCAAACTATAGAAACACAGATAACAGCAAAATTACTTTTTGTATTTTATAGACCACAGAGATGACTTTTTAAAATAATTAATTAAATTCTATAAATTAATTAATTGATTTATTTGAGCCAATGTCACACTGTGTAGCTTTGAAGAATTAGAACCTAATGTGTAGATAAAGCTAGCCTTGCCTCATAAAAATCGGTCTGCCTCTGCCTTCTAAAGTGCTGGGATAAAACCATGTACAACTATCTTTTGCTGAAACAATCTTTTGAATAACACAAGTATTTCCTTTCTTAAGATTTTACATGCTTCTCATGTTTCATTTCATCTTGGTTTCCAAAGGTTCCATAATATATCTTGAACTTGATATTATTTTTAAAAGTCTATGCTGTATATATTTCCATGCCAGGTTTATCAAATTGCCTTCGTGATTATAAGTGAATAAAGTATATACAATACTGAAACTATAAAGTATAATGTGTGGCTTCACAGCTTCGCTTTCTTTTTTTATTTCTTTTTTTATTAAATATTGTTTTTATTTAAATTTCAAATGTTCTCACCTTTCCTGGCTTCCCCTCTGAAAAAAGAACCCTATTCCCTCCCCCTGCTCACCAACCCACCCTCTCCTGCTTCCTGGCCCTGGCATGCCCCTACATTGGGGCATAGAACCTTCACAGGACCAAGGGCCTCTCTTCCCAGTTATGATGAACTAGACCATCCTCTGCTACATATGCTGCTGGAGCCATGAGTCTCACCATGTGTACTCTTTGGTTAGTGGTTTAGTCCCTGGGAGCTCTGGGGGTACTGGTTACCTCATATTGTTGTTCCTCTTGTGGGGTTACAAACACCTTCAGCTCCTTGAGTCCTTTTTTTTATTTTCTTTTTCAAAAAAAAAAAAAAAAAAAAAAAAAAAAAAAAAAAAAAGTTGTATGGACTTTGAGAATGGTTAATCTTGGTGTGCTTCAATTTTATTTATTTTAAAGAGCTTTTATTAGTAACTGTTTTTCTTTTAAAAATAAAGAGTAGATTGTCTCTTTTATGGAGAACTTCAGAAATTTTTGTGCTTCTATATTTTTTGTAACATTACTTTCTAGTCATAGATAAACACACATAGATAAACAAGGAAAGCTGTTGCCTATCTATAGTCTCTGTGCCTTGATCTTTTCACTGCAGTTATTGTGCTGTTTTCCCATGTATTTCTCAGTGCAACAGATTGAATCAAGAGCTACTTGTGAGCCAGGCAAGTTTTCTAACCCTGACCAAGATTTGCAGCCCTCTTTCCTTCTATTCTATGGGGTTCTCCGACAGTTCTAGAGCTGTCACAGTAGCAGACTGCTCTTTCCTGAAGTTCAATCTCATTCCTTTATGCAACACCACACTTTCCTGGTTTTCTAGATCACTAGTGGCTACTCCTTTGCAGGTACTCTTGCTGAAGAAACTTCCTTGCCCTGGCATTTAAATGCTAAATTTATTTAAGACTTAATTTGAGATCCCCTTCTCTCTATTTCCTTTCTTTTCACTCACACTTTCCAGCCTCTACATGAGCCTGTTTACACTTATTTTTTGACAGCTATGTAACTATTCTTAGGTATACATGGAAAATATAAAACTGTGCACTCTTCAATAATTAACATCAATATCTTTTATTATTATTATTATTATTATTATTATTATTATTATTATATATTTTGTTACAGTCCAGTCATTATCCCCCCTCCTTGTCCACCCTCTTATAATTCCTCATCCCTTTCCTCCTCCCCAGTCTCTAAGAGGATGTCCCTCCTGTGCCTTCCCCCGCCCCCCAGACCTCCTCACTTCCTGGGGCCTCAAGTCTCCTGAGGGTTAGGTGCATCTTCTCTCAGATACTTAAACCCAAACAATGGACTGAAGCTGAAGACTCCTGGCGTTGAATTAGGAAAAAGCTGAAAGAAGCTGAGGAGGAGGGCAACCTCATAGGAAGACCAGCAGCCTCAACTAACCTGGATCTCTGAGATCTCTCAGACACTGAGCCAGCAACCAGATAGCATACACTAGCTGATATGAGGCTCCTGACACATGTACAGCAGAGGACTGCTGGTCTGCACTGGAGATTATATATTGGAAATAATGTACTTACTAAGTAACTAAACCCTAGGAGTCAGTGAACCAGAAATATCAATAATAAAGTTCAACATCTTGGTTTTGTACAATTGACAATTACTGCATGGGAAATATAGAAAAAAAATTTCCAGAGAAAAATTGTTATATTTTGGAACTATCAACTGAAAATAATTGTCCCTGTCTAAAAGAGCTGCAGGGACAGAAATGGAAAAGAGACTGAGGAAAAGGAGGTCTAGTAACAGGCCCAAACTAGGATCCAGATCAAGAGGAAGCTCCAAGGCCTGACCTTACTACTGGTGTTCTGGTGTGTTTGCAGACAGGAGTTTAGCATGGCTGCCCTCTGAGAGGCCTAACAAGCAGCTGAAAGAGCCAGACACAGATTCTAGTTCTCTGTCCTTTATAATTATCTCTATAATTTCTCCATTAAGCATTCATTAAGTATAAAGCATGACTTTTCAGCTAAAAGGTCAATGTGAATCTTCTTATGGCCCCGCTTCACTGCTGGGCAGGTATGGTTCTCTGTGCTCATAGTTAAAGTGCACAGGCAAGAAAAAAATTCTCCTATTGTGTGTTCTATTGAGATGTTGTGACTGAACTATTCATAACAGTTAAGTATTAATCATATATCCATTATTGTAAATAACATGTTCAGTTTAGTTAAAATAATTATAGATGATTAATAAACAAATGTTTGAAAATTTCCTATAAAAAAAGAAGAAAATTTTTCTTTTTATTATTTTTTATTAGATATTTTCTTTATTTACATGTAAATTTCTCCTTTCCCAGTTTCCCCTCCAAAAAACAAACAAACAAAAAAACAAACAAAAACAAGAACAAACCCCTGTTGCCTCCCCCCTCCCCATGCCTGCCACCCCACCCTCTCCCACTTATTGGCCCTGGCATTCCCCTACACTGGGGCATAGAACCTTCACAGGGCCGAGGGCCTCTCCTCCCATTAATGATCGAATTTGCAATCCTCTGCTATACACATGCTGCCAGAACAATCAGTCCCACCATGTATAGTCCTTGGTTGGTGGTTGAGTCCCTGGGAGCTCTGAGGGTACTAGTTAGTTCACATTTTCAATTAATGAAATAGCAACCTAATAAGTACTAACTACTAAGTATGAGCCTTGTCATATTTTAAAAGGAATTCCCCAATGCCACACAATAACTTATCTATTCATCTGTAGCTGAGTTAGTATGCAGCATGCTTGGCAAAAGTAAATGTAACACATTAATGTTAATTGCTCTGAGTAATTGTCTCTTGCATGAGCTTGGTCACACATATCATTTATATTTTAATTTTATATAAATCAAATTTAGTACAATGCATAGATGGTAGTGAAATTATGAAGAATAATATTTTCCTGATCATTGTGAGTTTATTGCTGAACAGATGAAGGGGAGGGAAGTGGGAGAGTTTAGTTCCTTCAGCTTGATAAAGCATATGGAAATGAACACTTACATTAGTCATTAGGAAAAATAATTGGAAAGTTATCTCCTTTATTTATTTTTAGTAGTTCCAAATAATTATCTGAAGGCCTTGTGTCTTCCACATCCTGTAATTATAAAGAAGATCATCTCTAATTCAATATTATATTTATTGATGACTTCCTCAAGTAATTATTGCATATTCATTCCTCTTTGCTCCAAGAATCAAAATAAAAGGTTGTTACCTATATGCAAAACTTTTCTCATTTTCTCAGTCACAAATTTTCAGTCAAATTATTTCATTTACTACTACCAAATCATTTATAGGGCACTATACACTTTAAAACTTTCAACTGTCTTAAATAAAGTTTTCTCCACAGATGCTGAATTGTGAAGATTATGACATTTAAAATCTTCTTCAGTGAAACTCAGTATAAAAATTAATTAGTAGATACATTCCTTAAGAAAAACACAGAGCTAAACATTTGTTAAAATGACAAATTATTTTATCCAGGAACCACAGCAATAGGAGACAAGACTCTGATGTAAAAAAAAAAAAAAAAAAAAAGTAGCTTGATCTTGGTTACTATGAGATAAACGGTTTGTAAACAACAGAGTTAGTGTAATTCTTCTTAAGACAGGCTTGGTGTCCAAAAAAACACCTCAGTATGGTAGAGAAAAGAAACCCGTGTAAATAGAGAAGGTGAGCTGAGATACTAGGCTTCTTCCTAAAAATGAATAATAAAGACACACATTTAGAATTTCTGAAATATGGGTTTATTTTAAAATTCACCCAGTAACACTTTCACTTGGAAAAAAATATTAAGAAAGATTTCACTGATGCTTGTTCAGGATGATATATTTACTGATGCTCTCCACATGATATTTGTGCCTGGAAATCTGAAGGTTTTTGCACAGTTGTTCTTTATGATCAAGGCATCGACCATAATGAACCTGACGAAGGATGAGAGAAAGCAAATATAATATACGAGGGAAGGTGAATGGAGGTAAGTGGAAACAGAAATTTAGGAATTGCTGACAATTGCCCAGTTATAGCTGGGCAGTTTGTATTAATTTCTTAAGAACAAAACAAAACCAGTCATATAAGAAGGAAAATATGTGCAGAGTTGTACTTTTGTTAGAATCTGAACATATGCAACAATCACAGTCAAGTAGGAAACGGCTATCAAACAAGTCAGCATCTCAGTGCATAAACTGGCTTCACTTTCATTCAACACTCGGTGGGTGTAGCTGTCCTAAATAGAATTAGTTGTTTTCTTTTTCTTTTCCTTTTAATGTGATTCTCTATGACTGTATAGAAATAGTACTGATTCTATGTCTGCAGACACCAAACCTAACACTGTTGCCTTGGTCAAGAGGAGTTTGCTGACCGGAAACTGGTATGGTGGTTCCTTGGGAGGTCTGGCCAGCAACTGGCCAATGCAGATGTGAATGTTTGGAGCCAACAATCAGACTAAGCTCAGGGAACCTGGTGGGAGTGCTGGGAGAAGGACTAGAGGAGCAGAGGGGGATTCCAACACCACTTGAAGAACAACAAATGCTGGCCTGACCACCCAGTTCTCTAAGAGACTAGACCATCAAACAAGGAGTGTACCTGGAGGGACCTATGGCTCCATATACATATGTAGCAGAGAATGGCCTTGCCTGACAGCAATGGGAGGGGAAGCTGTTGGTCCTAGGGAGATGATTGGATGCCCCATTGTAGGGAGATTGGATGCCCCATCATATGGAGATTGGATGCCCCACCATAGGGAGATTGGATGACCAATCGTAGGGAGATGTTAGAGGGTGGGCAGGAGAGTGTAGGTGGGTGGGGAAGCACCCTCATACAGGGAAAAGGGAGGAGGGAAGGCAGAAGTGAGATGAGTGTTGGTGGAGGAGTAACCTGAAATTGGGATATCATTTGAGATGTAAAATGGAATGATTAATAAAAGAAAAAAGACAAAAGAAATATTACTGATATTTTATCTTTTCCCTTGACTAAGTTCTTTTCTCAGAGCTACAGGCTTTGGGGTAGACTTGTAATGCTCTCTAAATATAAGAGGATGCCATATGAATCAAGAAAACTTCATAACTCTGTTTCCTTTTTATCTTCCCTGATTTTAATTATTACAACTTCCATGAATAATTTGAATATATTGTTATTGAAAATGGACGTCTTTGTTGTGTTCCAGATCTTAAAGGCAATTTTTCTCCATTCAATATACTAACAATAAACATTATGTGACCCAAATTGACCCACATCAAGGATTTATTATTATTATTATTATTATTATTATTATTATTATTAATTATTATTAGGAAAATGACACATAATTTGGTTTCTTCATAGTATAGTTATTAAGACTTCAGGGGCCCCCAACTGAAAAAGAGAAGCAAAGAGAGTGCATCCTAGGTTCTACTGGGGTTTTTTCTTTTCTGCAGGAGAAGTCTTTTCTGATCTGATCTGGTCCTTGGTGATAGATGGATGATAGTAGTGTGTTTTCCCTTCTGTTTCTTCATCAGTGCTGTCTAAGATTCTCTGATTTCCATTTTTCTGAAATAGATCAGTAAACTCTGACACTATTAACTACTATAATCAAAATATAATTATTTGTTCATTAATTGGGTATCTATGAGAAGAGCAATTGTTAATGACTTCTATGAATATATTTTGCTAATGTTACTCATGCAGTAAACAAATATTTTAAAATCTGTTGCAGATAATATAGAGGTGCATTTTAATTTTGACAATTTAAAATAGGAAATTGCAAAGTGAAAGACAAAAAATTGATTGTTACATCCCATTTTTACATAATCATTAACCTTTGTTAATAAATACAGGAGGCAACATAATTTTAGAGCTTGATCCTTAAAGGTCATTAGTTATCTGATTGTCAGTTTTTAATTGATTTATAATTATTGTACTTGTTATGCAATGATAAAAGGAACCTCAAAAGTGCTATATTTATGAAGAATAAATAACACTTCACTTTCCTGTTTGGCATAGTTATTAATAACTTACAGCCAGTGTTAAGAGTTATTTTCCTGATTGCTACAAAAACATTCCTTTTTTAAGACTTTTCTTTTGCAGTATTTAAGAAAACTTTATTGTTTTTCTTATTAAATGTTTAATGAATTGACCTGTATTAGAATTGAACCATGACATCACTCATTCATTACCCAGCAGAACCCAGTTGTACAAATTATTAGATGCATTTCATTGTTGTCTTGGTCAGGATATTATATGTTTACAAAAAAATCTGCCTATAATTCTTATATTGCCTCTACCTGATTAGTCATTAAAGTAATAATGTGCCATGGGATTTTAAATAATAAGAATTTTATTTTCTCTAAAACACATTTGTAAATGACTATGTTCATCTTACTCTTTGTTTTTTACTATTATGACATTTTATTACTTTTTCCTTTTATATTCTTCTCTCATATATTACATTGCAGTTGCAGTTTCCTCTTACTCTGCTCCCCCAAGTCTCTCCTTCCCTATCTCTTGTTTACACTGGATCTATCTCCCTTCACTTCCCCTCAGAGAACAGCAGGCCTTCCAGGGACATCAACAAAATAGAGCATAAGGAGGTACAATAAAACCAGGCTCATATTCTTATGTCAAGGCTAGTCAAGGCAAACTAGTATGTCGAAAAGAACCCCCAAAGTAGTTCAAGTGTAGAGATAGCCCTCATTTCCCACTGTTAAGAATCTCCTTAGAACACATGGCTATATAATCGTAACATAAATGCATAGGAACTAGATCAAATCCATAGAGGTGCCCTGATCTCCCTGAGCCCACTTGAGTTGCAGTCAGTTTATTCTATGGGTTGTATTCTTGTGGTGTCATTGACCTTCCTTGCCCTTGGTGTTCAGTAAATGTTTCAGTATGAGATTATAAAACATAATCATTTTTATGCAGTATGTAACAATGCATATTTTCATGCATACACAGGTATGTCTTCGGTATGAAGAAAAGTTAAAAATAAACATATTCAAGAGTATGAACAACAGGGTGCTGAGGCAGGAGTGAGTGGGAAAGTGGGGGCGCATCCTCATAGAGGCAGGGGAGTGAAGAGGGAATAGAGGACTTGTTGAAGGGAAACTGGGAAGGGGACTAACATTTGAAATAAATAAAATAACCAATAAAAAAATGAAAAAGAGAATGTGTATTTTTAAGAGTGACTTAATATGCTTGAATGAGATTCACGCAAAGACGACAAAGTTTTTTTTTTTGTTTGTGCTGCTATTCGTTCATTTGTTTGATGTGTGCTTATTTATATATAGCAGCTTCAATCAAACTTCCACTGTCTACACAAGGACAATGTGTTTATAATTGAAGTCATAGACAAACCCTAACTATATAAAAGGGAAAAACCAAGTCCTTGTCCTTTATGCTCAGCACCATATCCTTGTTACTTCCCAATGAAGTGATTTTACTGTAACCTTTAGCTAAGCCAGAATCAATTCTCATGCCATTCTCCTCAGGTATACTGTAGAGATAGACTTTCTATGGCATAGTCTGAATAAGGAAGATGAAAAACACTGTCGATCACTACAAAATTAAAGAACATTTAACAGGAACTTCATATTTCCTGTTACCAAACAATCCAAACAATTATCATCTGCTTAGGGGCTATCTGTGTTACATCTCTAAACTGAACTTTCTTTCTTTAAGGACTATTGTTTTATGTTAGTTTGCTTGTGTTGTGGAGAGTTAAAAACAAGCATCTTCAAAGTCTAGACAGAGACATGATGACAAATTAACAGAGTGCTTCTCACCCTGTGGGTTTCAATTAATTTGGGAGCCAAACAACTCTTTCAAAGGGATTGCCTATCAGATCCACACATATCAGATATTATACTATGATTCATAATCATAGAAAATTATAGTTACGAAGTAGCACTGAAAATATTCTTTTATTAATCATTCCATTAGTTTACATCTCAAATAATATCTCACTTCCCAGTTATCCCTCTACCAACTTCCCATCCCACACCCCCCCCCCCCCCGTTTGCCTTTATGAGGATGGTCTCCCACCCACCCCCACTGTTCTACCCCACTACTCTAGTATCCCTCTATGTTGGTGCATCAGACCTCCCTGGGACCAAGGGCCTTCCCTCCCAGTGCTGTCAGGTAAGGCCATCCTCTGCTACATATGTACCTGGAGTCATGGATCCCTCCATGGTTGGTGGTCTAGGCTCTGGGAGAACTGGGTGGTTAGGACAACCTATGTTGGTCTTCCAATGGTGTTGCTATCCCCCTCTGCTCCTCTAGTCCTTTTGCCTGCTCCCCCACCATGATCCCTGAGTTCAGTCTAATGGTTAATTTTTATCAGTGTTGGTCATCACAACATGAGAAACTGGATCTAAGGATCATAACACTAGGAAGGATGAGAACCACTAAACTAAAGTAACAGTTCCTGAAAATCAAAATGAGAAATTGAGAACCAATGCATATACTAGAATTTATGACAGAGGTACAAGTAAAGAGTTATTTACAGAGCCAATAACCAGTCAAAAGTACAACCATCATCAGAGAGCCTACTGTGGTAGAGTGATGATTGACATTAGCTGCAACTCTGTAGTTCACTGAACAGATTTCAGGTAATTTGATAAGTCAGGTCAGAGTTTCCTGAAGTAGCAAGGCCCTCTCACTCCACAAGTTTTGTTTTGTTTGTTTGTTTGTTTGTTTGTTTGTTTGTTTGTTTTTTGTAACCTTGTGGAGGTGTGTCTTGTGAATCATTTAGTTTCCAATACACTCTGAAATTTATGAGTTATGTAGTTCTTGAGTCAGATGAGTCTTTCTTTCTCCTGCCTCCTGCAAAAAAAGTTTAATTCAGATAATCTATGCTTTCTCTAGAATTTTATGGCTTGCTTAACTTTATTTTCTAGAACATAAAACTCCAAACATATTTGACAGCTCTCACCAAAGTAAGTGTAGATAGGTCTTAGGTAAAATCTAATTGTTGATACAAGAAAAACAGGACAATACTTGTTTTGTTCTGTTTTTATTTTCTATATTGGGATAAGTTTTTAAGTTAACGTTTTTGAAACTTTTGGTTTCATATTTGACATTTATTCTTCAAATGTCATTTATTCACCAAATCTGTAAGGCAATAAAGGAGTAATAAAGGAAATACAATATGATCAGTGGTACCACTCATAACGAAGCAGGAAAGATTACTTAGATTGCTTTGTAGTTACGAACACTTTCTGTTCTTGCAGAATGAATACTCATGTTTGATCTGCGCACCAACATGGTCTGGTTCAAAATCACCAGTAACTCCAGATCCAGGGAATGCTACATTCCCTTCTGGTCTCTTCAAGCACTTGCACACCCACAAAAACACACTTCCATACTCATAAATGTAAATAAATAAATTAAGAAATAAAAACAAACACAGTAACTTAACTCTCTTCGTTAGAGAACAGCTTTTCTGAAATGAATAGTGTTGAAATGTGTTATGTGACCAAGTTGTATCTGAGCCATTTGTGTTTGTATTTGAATAGATAAGAACCAGAAAGCTCACTATGATAAATATTATTTTTAAAATTAAATTTTATTGATAAATTATTTTCATTGACATATTCAAACATTCATATATATGTGTGTATATATATACATATATATATATCACATTATTCTTATCTCCATTAAACTTATCTCAATTCTCATACCTACCTGCCAACTCCCAACTCCTAGAAATCCCTTTTCTATATTCATTTCTTTTTGTACTATTTTATGGCACTGAGATTAATCAGAGCCATCAGCATGTCCATGGCTTTGTAGCTATCTACTAGCAGCTGGTGGGTTTACCAGTAAGTATATAACAGGGAAAAAATATGTAAGCTTTTTACCTGTGGTATTCATCAGTTATTAAATATAACTGAAACACAAGTGATGTCGTATTTTAATGTCCTCAGTGAAATTTTATAACACAGTCTTTCTGTAATTTATTAATGGTCTAGTTCCAGTCTTTCCATGTAAGAAAGAAAGCAGGTTTCCCTACAAATTCAAGAAATGTGAAGCCTTCAGGATTTTGGAAAATTCCCAGCTCCAAATATAGCATTTGATTTATACCAGAAGTATGACAGTAAAATCTGTCTATTATTCCAGCTGTTTAACTGGCCTCATAACTCTTATGGGTTCTGAGAGTCGGTCCTTACCAGCATCCTCTTAGCTCTGAATGAGGAAGTCCATTGTGCATGTCATCTTTTGTATATGCTAATGCCTTGCTTGGTTAAAGTTACACCAAGATATTTTATATTATTTGTGACTATTGTGAAGGGTGTTGTTTCTTTAATTTCTTTCTCAGCCCTAAGATCCTTTGAGTAGAGGAAGGCTACTGATTTGTTTGAGTTAATTTTATAATCCAGCCATTTTCCTGAAGTTGTTTATCAGGTTTAGGAATACTCTGGTGGAATTTTGGAGGTCACTTAAGTATACTAACATATCATCTGTAAATAGTGATATCTTGACTTATTCCTTTCCAATTCATATTCCATTGACCTCCTTGGTTGTCTAATTGCTCTGGCTAGAACTTTGAGTAGTATACTGAATAGAGGTGTGGAATGACATGAAAGAAATTAGAAATGATGATCAATAAAAAATTCTTATGAAAAATGGGGGTAAAGATGATGACAGAAAAAGTATCTATGAGGTTGTAACACAATCTTATAATCAGATGTTGTAGCTGTATGGAAAATGCAGCTAAATTTTACAATGTAGAAAACACGAAAAGGCAAATAATCCTAGGTATAGGTTAAAACGTGAGCAAAAACTTTACTTTACACTCTCATGGTGAACTAAATTGGAAGAAACAATAGTTAAAGCTATGATAAAAATACAGAAAGGAAAGATTTAGTTATGGAGTTGTAGGATAATGTGACATGGATAAATTTGACTATGCCTTATCTTTAAATTTCTGATATTTGATACAATCAAACTGAGTTGTTACACTTAAAATATAGAGAGACTTGATTTATTCTACTTAATTAGGTGTCTGAAGGGAATTTTGGTTGTATTAATTTTATCTAAAATATATTTATCCAAAGATATAAAGGCACACTGAAACTTAATTGTTAGTTGTGATGTTTCTAGAAATAAATTAGTATATTTTATTGTATCATTATTGTCCAAATAATGGCACACTTCTTGTCATCTTTGTTAGAGTGTAAAGTATACATTCAATTCTAATATAACATATCTGTGTAATCTATGGCTGACAAGCGTATAAATAATTTCATTATGAAAAACATGTCTGTTCTAAAGAAGTAATGATTAAAAAAAGCCTCAGGACTTTATAAAATTTGTTCTTGTACATTTGAGAATGTAATTACTTCTCACACCTTTGAATCAGCTAAGATGAAAACTGAGTACAGCTATAGTTTAGCAAGATCTTAAGAACATTAACTTGTAAATCAGTATGTTCAGAAAGAATACTAGTTGCAAAGCTGAGAGAGAACTGTCATTTTACAGTATTTTGGATGTCCTGCCCACCTTTCTATATTTCTACTTACTTGTTAGAAAGTATAGCCACAGTCTAAAAATTGGCCTTATAGGATGCAGAAGAGTAAGGAAGAAGGATGAAAAGTCAGTCTAAATGTGTCAGAGGAAACTGTTATACACACTAATACTGTATTGGATGTTCCACAAAAAATGTTTTAGGATGTATTTGCATATATTGTAGAAATACGTGCAGGAGCTACTTTTCAATTAGTTGTGAGTTAATAAGAAACAAAATACAATTATATTATTTTTAGTAAATTAGAATACAAACAAATTCAAGTAAATTTCATGTTTATTGACTACTTGAAGAAAGATATGAAGAAATTGAAATAAAGCAATGGAATGATTTCCTGTTATTCATTTTAGGCGAAAAATAAAGAAAAATGAAAATTTATGACTATTGAAATGGTATTGTTTCCTTAATTTCTTTCTCAGCCCATTTATTCTTTGAGTACAGGAAAGTTACTGATTTGTTTGAGTTAATTTTTATCCAGCCACTTTGCTGAAGTTGTTTATCAGCTGTAGGAGTTCTCTCTTTGGTTTTTTTTTTTTTTACTCACTTCTCTATACTATCATATCATCTGCAAATAATGATATCTTGACTTGCACCTTTCCAGTTTATATCCCTTTGATCTCCTTTGTTGCCTAATTGCTCTGGCTAGAACTTCAAGCACAATATTGAATAGATAGGGAGAGAGTGGGCAGCCTTGTCTAGTCCCTGATTTTAGTGGGATTGCTTAAAGTTTCTCTCCATTTAGTTTGATGTTGGCTATTGGCCTACTGTATATTGTTTTTATTATGTTTAGGTATGGACCTTGAATTACAGAGGCAAAGAGTATAGCAGAGACTTAAGGAAAAGGCCATTCAGAGACTGCTTCACCTGGGGATCCATCCCACATATAGACACTAAACCCATACCATTGAGGATTCTAAGAAGTGCTGGCTGACAGGAAGCTGATAACAGCTGTCTCCTGAGAGGTTCTGCCAGATCCTGACCAATACAGATGCGGATGCTCAGAGCCAAACAACGGATTGAGCACAGGGACCCTAATGGCAAGACTGAAGGAGCTGAAGGGACATTATCTGGCATCAATGGGAAGGGAGGCCCTTCGTGAATGAAGGCTTGATGCCCCAGTATAGAGGAATGCTAAGGCAGTGAGGTGTGAGTGGGTAGGTGGGTGGTGGAACTCCCTCATAGAAGCAGGGTAAGGGAGGAATGGTATAGAGGGGTTGCAGAGGAGAAACCTGGAAAGGGCATAACATTTGCAATGTAAACAAAGAAAATATCCAATTAAAAATACCCCTCTCATATGATATATATCTATCACAGATTCTCCTCTCTCCATTCTTTAGAGCCATCCCATCCAACTCCCCCAAATCCATTCCCTCTTACCTTCAGAAAAGAGCAGGCCTCCCTCCCAGACATGACTTCCAAAATGTAACAAAAAGATACAATAAGGTAAGGCAAAAGCTCTCATATTTAGGCTGGAAAAAGCAACACACTAGGAGGAAAAGAGTCTCAAGAGCAAGCAAAAGAGTCAGAGGAATACCCAGTCCAACTGTTAGGAGTCCCAGAGAAGCATTAAGCTGACGGCTATGACAAATGCAGAGGACTTGGTACAGACCCATGCAGACATCTTCTATCTTGACTGTTTGATATGCATACACCTTAAGAAGTAAATGTATTTTTTGCTCTGCAAAAGATGCTGATTTAAGGCTATATCTGTTATATGATCCCCTTAATGTTTTGATTAACTTAAAAAAAGAAAGTGAATGGTTCTCAACATTTTAAAAAGGTTGCAACTCAGAAATATGAAACATATACTTGATGCCACCAAAGAGAATAATATAGTAATTGTACAAATAAAAAGATATCTCTGAGTTTCAGATTCATTCTCCATTCCATGTGTTCTGCCAAACATGTCTGTGTCATCACTGAGCCAGCTCATTCCTTCATTCAAACCTAACTGAGCATCTAGTAGTCAGCTTTAGTCTCATGAAGAATTGTCTGTTATAGAGTACTTCACATAAGCTTGCAATTCAGTAAGCAAGGGAACACATTGATGTGAACCCTTATATTGACTCAAGAAGTAACTCACACGTAATGGGATCGCGGTCTGTATGTGTGACTTTGACGATTCTATAATAGACTGATGCTAAGGAAAGTAAATAGATTTCACAAATGTGTACATAAAGTGGGACTATAGAGCACATATATTACCATTTGTAGGTATGAATGAGGTACTTCTTGTTTCCAGGCTTTTAAAAAATATTACTAACTGTCATCAAGAGACTCTGAGTCATTCTAGTGATTTACAATTTTTCCCTTTTCCCTTATTTTACAACACCTTCCATAAGCTATCTGGGTTGATCTTATAAGGTTGATCTACATTTTATCTTTATAAAACACTCCTGCAATATCTTCCAGATAGGCAGTAGAACAGTTTGCCTCATGATAAAAAGTTACTGATTAAGAAGTGACTGAAATAGATCACATTGAAGAGAATACTATGTCTTAATCTAGGTTTACAATTTACACTATGGCATATTGTATCGTCTTTGGAATTTGTTTGCTATCTGTAATGAAAACAACAATGCTTTCATGGTTATTTACATGCTACAAAGTAAAAGCAAAAAATTAGATTATTTTAGTGAGAATTAGTAATTATTATAATAAATATAATAGGAAAATACTGGCACATGACAATATACATTTTGATATAAAGTATATATTGAACCATTATATTTGTATCTTATACACAAGGCTGCTTTTTTATGTGATACAAATAAAAACAAATACAAATAAAATGGCCATAGCCTGTCCTTTCTAAATTATAAGAAAAGTTCTCAGAGCATATTTCAGAGATTCAATGAAATAATTAATGGAACTGCCACTGACCTTTCAATTAGAAAATGGAATACTTGTTGCCCTAGAATAAATTTGATATCTCATTCACTATATGAAATTTGCCTTCTTGTTATAATTACTTTAAGATTACATTAACATTTCAGGTTAGCCGGTTGATTACATTATACCTGTGAACAAAACTAAAATACATATAAAGGACCGATGTAATTTCAAGAAAATCTGTACTCTTTTTTAAATCCTTTTCACTGAGTACCTAAGAGGTAAAGAGACAGTCACTTGGAAAGAAGTATCAAAACATGTGTATTGAGATTAGAAGAGAGACTTTCTAAGTGCTAATTTCTGACACATAATTAGCAGCCATCCTGTTTACTCTGTGTGAGTCCACCCCAAGAAAGTTTGAAACTCTTTAACTCAAGATCATTAAATAGCAGTTCAGTCCTTTGGAGAAGTATTACAGGGAAAAATGAAAGGAAAAAAATGTAGACGGGAAAAAATGTAATGCTAACGAGATTTTTAGGTAACTGTAAAGAAGAAAGAAAGGGGCAATTATTGAGCTCCAATTATTTAAGATGAAATTGGGGAAAGATGCGGTTCTATCTCATTTGGTTCTTCCAATAAAAGTAGAAAGTTAGCTGAGGGTATTTTAATACCTTCTACTTAAATCTCATTATTTCATTCTCATACACAAGTTTCATAATTAATTGTTATGTTTAAGATGGGGAAATGTAAATCATTTACATGATAAACAAATTCAGTCTAATAGCTCACACCAAGTTATCTTTCTTAGACATTCAGTAAGGATTTTCAATTTTATAAGTATAGTTCGGTCTTTAAAAGGTACACATAGTACGCATGTTTCTTGTTTGTAAATAGGAGCACATATACTTCCATTCTACACAGACTTCTTTGGTGGTGGTGGTGTGTGTGTGTGTGTGTGTGTGTGTGTGTGTGTGTGTGTGTAGTGAACAGGATACTGCACTTTATTCCATGGGGTAATTTCAGTATTTTTCATCATAATATATCAACATAGAGAACTTTTCATTATGGGCCAAATGAGAAAAGTGTTCACAGCTGCTGGTCATAATTGATAGTATATAATCTGTTAAGATAAAATACTGTTAATCAGTAATGATGTGGTTAATAAGTTGCTAATATATGCATGATAAATACTGAGTTTGTTAAAAAAATGAATCTGAGTTTGACAAGTAAATTTAGAGCAAGGTCTAAACACCTGTGCGTGTTTGTGTCAGAATATGAATCCATCTGAAAACTAACAGGTCCATCTTGCAGGAGAAACACGATTATTAAATTCCAGACTGGCAATCGTTGCCTTGAAGGCTTTAGTGGTTACATTCAATTTATTAGTGAGATGTAAAAAAAGTAGTGTCTGAGAAAGGTAAAACTTGGAAGTACAACTCTTATTAATCCATTATTATATACACTATTAATGATTTAAAAGATAAAGTATTTTGGGTTATTAGAAATATACCACATAGCATACAAAGACAAAAATCACTTATATGCTACGTGCCTCATGGAAAATAATTTACAAAAATTTTATGTTCATAAATGCTTTCAGCATTCTTGTTAGGAAAACTTAGAAAATCCAGAAAAAATGTCTAGCACAGTGTTTCTTAAAATGTAATATGTGTTTTAGAAAATAAAACAAAACAAAAAGAGAAGAGAATTACTCACTTTGACCTAAGTCTATATT
>JADRCD010234531.1:9890-55209 GCA_019843815.1 Montemys delectorum
TCTTCTTCTTCTTCTTCTTCTTCTTCTTCTTCTTTTCTTCTTCCTCCCAACCCCTCTCTTTCTCCACTGCTCTCTTAGTTTTTCTTTCTTTTCTTTCTGTTCTCCTAGAACAGAAGTTGAGTATGTCCTATCTCTGACTCATTCTGTCAAATGTTTCTCTGATTGATCATGTCACTTTGTCTGTGTCTCAATTAAACCTCACTTTTAAACAGGGCTACTTGTATAAGTCAATTTTACCTTCATTGTGTCTATTCCAGCCAGAGGGATTAAAGGTTTGTGATTACAGTTGGATTACACAGACCTAGAAGACCTTTAGATGTGATCCCTTGTCAGAGCAGCTATGTTAATGAATAAAAATTCCTTTACCCCTTGTGCAATGGAAACTACAAGAAATCTGTAAGGGTAGTCCTTGACAAAACTACTAGCACTAGGGGACATGGAGTCTGGACCAAACTATTAGGGTCTGGGAATCATGACAGAAACCATTTAGACACTTGTCTCCGTCAACCTGGCTGGTTTATTGAAAGTACACCCCATAATTTATCAAGGATGCACAGACTGTAGTTCTGAATACTGATGACCAACCAGAATCCTACAGAGTAAGCATGAAATCCACAAATCTCTAACAAGTTATTCTACCAATCAGGATTTAAGGTAAAGAATTTCCTTAGAAATATGTCTTTGTTGTATATTTATACTGTTCTCACTGGTTTGGGTATTTAACTGTGGTGGGAGACTACTCTTGCCTAATATTCATATCTAAATTTGCCAACCAGGATTTATAGGTTTCTTTCTATGAAGTAGGATCTCAACTGCCAGGGAGGTCATGGGCACTTAAACTTCATTCAAAGTTGTAGTGGCTGGTTTTGTGTTTCAACTTGACACAATCTGGATTTATCACACAGAAAGGAGTCTCAGCTGAGGAAAAGCCTCCATGAGATCCATCTGTAAGGCATTTTATCAATTAGTGATCAAGGAGGGAAGGCCCATTGTGGGTGGTACCATCCCTGAGTTTTTTCTATAAGAAAACAAGATGACCAAGGCAGGGGAAGCAAGCAAGTAAGTAAAATCTCTCCATCAGCTCCTGCTTCCTGCCCTGTGGGAGTTCCGGTCCTGACTTCCTTTGGTGATGAACAACAATATGAATGTGTAAGCTGAATAAACCCTTTCCTCCCCAACTTGCTTCTTCATCAGGATGTTTCGCACAGGAGTAGAAACCCTGACTAAGACAGAAGCCTACTCAAAATGGAAGTTTTATTCCAAATGGCTTCTTATATTGGTGCAAGTCTATTTCTCATGCTTGGGTCCATCTCAGGGGCATCTTTTAAAGACATGAAACCATTAGATATCACACATAGATGTAGGAAGTACTGTGGGGCAGTTGATTTACATCCAAGCTTATTGTGGCCAACTATACAAAGTCTAGTTGACTAGAAGTCTAAATAACTTCTATTGTGAACAGAATACAATATGCGATCAACTTAGGCATGATAAAGATTCCTAGTAACAGGATATGAGAAATGTTCGTAACAGCATAAAATGGCTAGCTAGACAGGCAGCAATTACCTAGGTTTAAACATAGGCATCTTCTGTAACAAGACAAGACTTCCAATGGAGAGATTGGGACACTAATGGAGCCACAAAACCTTAAACCCAGAATTTCACCACCTACATGATGTTCAGGGGTAGAGGATGGAGCAGAATTTGAATGACTAACCCAGTTGAGACCCATGTCATGAGAGGGAGTCCAACCCTGACACTATTGATGGTATTATGCTACACTTGTAAGCAGGAACTGTATTGTATATGCCTTGCCCAGAGAGTGGCAATATTAGAAGGTATGGCCTTTTGGAGTAGGTGTGGCCTTGTTGGAGAAAGTATGTTACTGTAAGCATGGGTTTTAAGACTCTCATCCTTCGTGCCTGGAAGCCAGTCTTCTCCTAGCAGCCTTCAGATGAAGATGCAGATCTCTCAGCTCCTCCTGCATCATGCCTGCCTGGATGCTGCATGTTCCTGACTTGCTGATAATGGACTGAACCTCTGAACTTGTAATCCAGCCCCAATTAAATGTTGTCCTTAAAAGAGTTACCTTGGTCATAGTGCCTGTTCACAGCAATGGAAACCCTAAGACAGGTTCCTAGCATCAATATTGTCAGAGAAGCTTTACCCAGAAACTATTGGAAACTGATGCAGAGACCCATAGCCAAAGATTGAGTGAATCTTGGGGAATTCTGTGGTCAAGGACCCTACTAGAAAACCTACAGAGTCAACTAACTTGGGCCAATGAGGACTAATGGAGACTGACCTGCTAACTAGGAAGCATAAATGGAATGGACCCAGGCTTTCTGCACATATATAACAGTTATACAGCTGGTTCTTCATATGGGACTCCTAAAGCATGAGCAAGGGAAGTCTCTGACAATAATACCTGCCTTTGGATCCCTTTGCTGCCTTCTCTACCTTCTGTGAAATATAATATGCCCAGTCTTTCTGTAGCTTCATATACTGAGGCTAGTGGATTTCAATGAGAGGTCTCTCCTTTTCTGGGAAGTGAGAGAGAGAAGGACTAAGAGGGAGGAGAAAGGGAAGTTGTGATCAAGATATGAAGTGAGTAAATAACTTAGTCAACAAAAGTAAAAATAATAACAATAAAACATTGCCATTTAGGATAAGTGTATAGTATCCAAAGTCTGAGTTTTCAACTTAAAAAGTTCTTAAAAATTATTTCACTTATTATTTTCATTCTTCTAAAACTTCTCGTATATTATCCTTTATGCTATGAACATGTTGCAAAGATGTTTGAACTCTTTCCATTTGGACATATAGACACAAGAGAGGGAAAGCCCATATTCCATGTCACTCTATCATACACATATAAACACACATACACATACATACATACACACACATCTTCCAGGTAACTTGGAATGTTATTTCTTTAGATTGAAAACATAACTATCTTTATCAACTTTGTGCACTAACATTCAAAGAAGTAATTCCAAATTATGAAATATTTGAAATTGAATATTTTTCAGTCAATAATTGATTAATTTAAGAGAAAAGATGATTTTCTAACGTTGTGATTAAAATACTACCATGAGCAAAGAGCAATCTAGGAATAAAAGTGTTTTATCTCATCTTAGAGATGACAGCAATCATGAAGGTAACAGAAATCAAGGCAGGAACATATCTACCTTGCTCACCTGCCTGAATTGCTCACAGGGCAGGAACTTGGATGCAGGAGCTGATACAGACGCCATGGAGGGGTGCTGCTTACTGGATCTCTTCCCCTGGCTTGCTCAGTTTACTTTCTTAACCCAGGACTACCAGCCCAGGGATGGCACCACCCACAATGAGCCCTCCCACTCTTGACCACTAATTGAGAAAATGTCTTTCAACTATATCTCATGGAGGCATTTCCTCAAGAGAGGCTTCTTTCTCGGTGATAACTTGAGCTTGTGTCAAGGTGACACACAAAACCAACCAACCAGTACATACAGTCTAGCCTTGGGTATCACCAAGTTATATTTGTAGGTAGTTGTATTTATTATACATGTCAGTCAGTATGTAGTTTAAAATGGGAAAGAACTGTGTACCAGGAGTGAAGGTTCCCAGGAATGTGATACAGGTTCTCTGTTACATAGCTGAGACTTCTTAGAGGATAATTTTGCCAAGATTCATGGCTGCTCATCTAGTGTTTAGTTTTTCCTTCATACTAAAGTATGCAGATGTTTCCTGTGGTCATTAAGAATCACAAGTTTGTTCAAATTCTGCAACAAAAAAAAAATGACCGTCTGACACTTTTATGGGCAGTGATATATTCACATGGATAATGATGTAATGATAGATAGGTTTCTAAAAAGTGCCTATTTATTGTTTCTTGTTGTATGAAAAATGGTCATTATGTACAGAAGTACAGGAACCATCTTGTAACAATTGTAGAGATTCAACTTCTAATGTCTTATGGCTGCAATATTTTTTGTCAAATGTAAAAGTGCTAGATGACAATGGTGGGAGTAAGACACGAACTATAGGCACATTTCAACCTAGGAGAAGAGAGAGAGAGCATGAGACCACGGTCTTGCTTCCTCCCTTCAGGAGGTGTCTGTCTTACACAACAGCAAAGTGAAAATTGTAAAATCAAGTTAACAATCCTTACCTAAGCAAGGGACCAAAATGCTGTTGATAGCTAAAGCAAACACCTTCCCCACCACCACCAAAAAAAAAAAAAAAAAAAAAAAACCTTCCTAGGCTTAAAAACAAAACCAAAAACACTCATTAGCTACTTTATGTCGGGGAGTTGGTAGTTGGTACCTGGGAATGCACCAGGGTCTTACAGCAGCTATCAGAAGACAGCTTGCTGGACTGAATTCTGGCCTTCTAGCACATGATCCTAGTGATGGAACTCAGACATCAGCCTGATAGAAAGTGAAACATTTTGCTGGTCTTAGTATAATACAATATAGTGTATATTTTTATCAAATGACAACCTGATATTGTTTTTAAATAATTTTTAATTAGATGTTTTCTTTATTTACAATATCTCCTTTCTCATGTTCCCCTCAAAAAAATAAATAAAATAAAATAAAATAAAATAAAAAAACTAAAACTAAGACAAACCCCTGTTCCCTCTCCCCTCCCCCTGCTCATCACCCCACCCTCTCCCGCTTCCTGGCCCTGGCATTCCCCTACACTGGCACATAGAACCTTCACAGGGCCAAGGGCCTCTCCTCCCATTGATGACCAACTTGGCCATCCTCTCCTATACATATGCTGCTGGAGGCATTAGTCCCACCATGTGAACTCTTTGGTTAGTGTTTTAGTCACTGGGAACTCTGAGGGTACTCCATGACAGGAGCCTGATATAGCTGTCTCCTAAGAGACTCTGACAGTACCTGACTAATACAGAAGTAGAGGCTCACAGCCATCCATTGGACTGAATACAGGGTCCTCAACTAAGGAGCTAGAGAAAGGACCCAAGGAGCTGAAGGGTTTGTAGCTCCTTAAGACAAACAACAATATGAACTAACTAGTACTCTCAGAGCAAACTGATATTTATATAAATTAGTACCTTGCTTAAATAACTGAAGCCAGCAAATTCTTTGTGAAACTCTTTGGATTTCTTTAGTAAAGTTTAGCTTTCAAATTTTCATATCTGTGATTAAAGTGACAGTTGCATTGTTTTTAGAAAACAGGGTTGGGGTGGGTTTCCCATGCAATTTAAGACTTCAACAAAGGGCTTTTATAAAGGAATAATTCACCGGCAGTAACTTATGATTAGCTTTAAAGTTAGTTAACCCTGAAATTTACAGATAGTTACATAGATTTTTTTAGTTATAGAGATCTTAATTTTACTGGTTATTAAATTAATTTGATTTCATAAACAATTTCACTACATTTAAATGTTAATATTCTGGAATTATAAGAACATTAAAATTTATAAATAGTGCTACTTAATCAAGGTTATATCATATACAAACTAGAATGTAACTAATTGAATATAAATAAAACCTATGATATTTTTAAGATTTATTTATTTTATCTATATGAATATACTGTAGCTATCTTCAGACACACCAGAAGAAGGCATTGGATCCCATTATAGATGGTTGTGAGCCATTATGTAGTTGCTGGGAATTGAACTCAGTACCGCTGGAAGAGCAGTGCTCTTAACTGGTGAGACATCTTTCCAGCCTAAATCAATGATTATTAGAGGAAACACAAAGGGATAAATAAAGCGATTACTTACTATTTTCCCTAATTTTTAAAATTTTATGTTATTAATTATTTTATTTATTTACATTCCAAATTTTGACCCCCTTCCTGATTTCCTTCTTCAAGTTCATCACCCCTTTCCCCCTCCCCTTTGCTTCTGAGAGGGTGCTCCCCCACCCGTCAACTCCCACCTCAACCAGCTAGCAATCCCTTCCCTGGGGCATCAAGTTTCTACAGGATTAAGGGCATTCCTCCTGCTAAAGCCAGAAAAGTCAATCCTCTACATATGTAACAAGGGCTATGGACCTGCCCATGTATGTTCTCTAGTTGACGGCTTAGACTCTGGGATCTCTGAGTGGTCTGGGTTAGTTGCTACTGTTGTTCTTCCTATGGGATTGCAATCCCCTGAGTTTATTCAGTCCTTCTCCTAACTCTTCCATACAGTCTCTGACATCAGCCCAATGGTTGACTTTAAATATCTTCATCTGTGTCAGTCAGCTGCTGGTAGAGCCCCTCAGAGGACAACCATATCAGGCTTCTGTCTGCAAGCACAACATGACATCAGTAATAATGTCAGGATTTGGACAGATCCCAAGTTGAGCCAGTCTCTGTATGTTCTTTCCTTTAGTTTCTGCTCTACTTATGTCCTTGCATATCTTTTAGATAGGAACAATTCTGGTTCAAGAACTTTGAAGGTAAGTGGTAGCCCCATATCTCAAATGGGAATGGTCTCTTTAGGTCCCATCTCCCCACGGTTGGACATTTCAGCTAAGGTCATCCACATTGGGTGCTAGGGCCTCTCATATCCCATGTCTGGTACATTCTAGAGGTTGGTTGCCTCCCAACCAACACTGGTACATAATTCTATTAATTTTCCAGCCCTCTATCCTGATGTCCTCATTGTTAATGGCTGAATAGAATTCCATTCTGTAAATGAACCATATTTTCTGTATCCACTCTTTGTTTGAGTTACACCTGTATGTTTTCCAGCTTCTGGCTATTACAAATGAGGTTGCTATGGACATAGTTGAGCACATATCCTCATTGTAAGGCATAGCATCTTTTTGAGTATATGCCCAGGAATGATATAGCTTTGACTTCGGGTAGAACTACTTCTAATTTTCTGAGGTACAGCCAGATTGATGTCCAAAGTGGTTGTATCAGTTTGCAATCCCACCAGCAATGGAGGAGTGATTTGTATTTCTCTGATGACTAAGGATGCTGAACATTTCTTTAAGTGCTTTCAATCATTTGATATTCCCAGTATTGGAAGAGACAAGACATGCCAAACTGGGATTCCATCTCTTATCACTTAAAGACTTCATTAGGATTACCATCATAAAATGTCAAAATTTCCACTGCTCTAGATTACCATACCACCTCAAATGTTCTTAAATTCTAGCAGTTTCTCCCATATTCCTTTGCTCAATGCCTCTCTCCATACCTCTCACCCTAATTCTACCATTCCAGTCTGCTCTCTCCCAGCCCACCCACAAAATCTATCTTATTTTCCCCTCTCAGGGAGATTCATGTTTCCCTCCTAATCCCTTATGATATATCTAACCTTTCTGTGTCTAGAGATGGTTGCTTAATTATCATTTACTTAATAGTCAATGTACAAATGTAAGGGATGTAAGGGAATACAGATTTATATATATATATATATATATATATGTGTATGTATGTATATCTTCCTGGGTCTGGGTTACTTCACTCTTCACTTAGGGTTACTTTATTCATAATGACTTTTTTACTTGTTCTATCCATTTACTTCCAAATTTCTTTTGTGTGTGTGTGTGTGTGTGTGTGTGTGTGTGTGTGTGTCTATCAGCTTAGTAGTGTGACAAACTTTCATGATCAGTTCTTTTAAGGGACAATGAGGTTTTCAATTTCTGGCAATAAAGAATATAACAGCAATTCTACTATAGTCATAAATCAGTGCCTTATTTAGCCAGCATCAGAGAAGCTTCCTCTTTCAATGTTTGAGAAATATGCAGAGACCCACAACTAAAGCTTGCGCAGAGAGAGAAATAATGAGCTTGGAATATCATGTCTAAATGGGAAGTCTCTATCAATCCTCTTCCCTCAGAGTTCAGGTAACTCTGTGGAAGAGAAAGTAGAAAGAATGTCAGAGCCAAAGGGGATGAAGGACACCAGAAAAACAAGGTCCTCTACATCCACTGAACCAAGCTCCTATGAATTCAGAGACGTGGAAACAGTAAGCACAGGACCTGCACAGCTCCTTTGTGTATGTATTATGGCTTCTAGCTTAACATTTTGAAAAGAATCCTGAGTGTGTGAATAAGCGGGTCTCTGGTTCTCATGCCTTCTTGCGGCTTCTTTTTTCTCTTTTCTTTTTTTTTAAACTTCAGTTGGGTTGCTTTGTCAACCTTCTGATGGTCTTTGTTTTATATTATTAGATTTTATCTTGTAATGTTTTGTTATTACACCTTAGAAGCCTGTTCCTTTCTAATGAGACAGCAAGGGAGTACATCCCGATGGGAGAGGAGGTAGAGAGGAACTGGGAGAAGAGGCTGTCATCAGGATATATTGTATGAGAATAGAATATACTTTCAGTAAAAAAGAAAATAGGAGAAAATAAAAATCACTTATATTATTTTATATTAAACATCATAATTACATTTATGTATATATTTTTAACCAAAACAAATAAACAAAGAAATGCCATGAGACAGGAACAGGTAAGGACAAGAAAGATCAGCAATACTGACTGAAATGTACCACGAGAATCTACATTTCATAAATATTGTACATGTTTGTTTCATTGTATTTAAGCTGCATTAAATAATTTCAAGTTAACTCTTAGAGTTGGTAGAGAGTTGCAGTAAATTCAAAGATCCAGTCAAACACTGGGCATCAAATACTACTTACCAAGTACATATACTTTTCTCATTTAATAACTGTTCTCACCAGTAAAAAAAAAATCACAAAGATAGACTTTACATATTTCATTAAATAAAGTTGAGGCTTAAGGAACTCACACACTTCCTTTGTGACAGTAGATTTTCTGCTTTAGACTTAAAAACATCTGATAAATAGCCCATGCTTTCTGGATTAAACCGACTTTTCCATTTACCTCTTTCTATTTATTTTATAAATACAACTAGTTATTTTCAAATCATTGTTGAAACCAGCTGGCTGCTGAGTTTCTAAGTTCTAAGAGTGAAAGACACAGTTGTATCCTTGATCCCCTGCCTTGGGCAAGATCTGAGCTTTAGTAAGGCTACTAAGTTAACTCTATTGACTTCTCCAGACTCTGAACAGTAGTTGCTTAAATAAGTTACCATGAAAGAAATCTTTAGCCTTTTTGTTTCGCTTGTGGCAGGTAAATTTGTCACTTACGTGGGTGCAAAATGGAGCCCCTTCTTTCTTTAATATTGTCATACATTGTCTGGATGACTGCCTTCATCCTTATTCTCTAAATTCTCATGATGATTACACCTGAAATAATTTTTTCTTATGCTTTACTTGTTTTGTGGATATGGACATATTTTTATATGATCTCTTTCATAGTGGAATTCAAACTCAGGGTAAGTGGAGGCTGAGCTTCATATCTTTCACAAAGGGAGACATGCCTGGAACACACTGAGAATGCATCCACACGCAGAAGCTAAGATCTTTGGAATTAGATTATTCGCTTGCTACAACCACCAAGATACATAATAGTATATAATAGCATTCATTTTGTGGAGAAAATAAACTGAAAAAAATAACAATACCTAACCATGTAGGACATGTTATCCAGCATTTTATGGATATAATTTAACTTGATTACAAAATATTCCATATAGATGAAGAGAGCTTGTCAGTTCATGCAAAGCTACCCTCCCTCACTTAGCTTATTAAACACACTTTTAAATCTGTTTCACACGAGTTCCAATCCTTTACCAGATCTTAAGATCCACAATACAAACCATAGATCCATAAAAATAAAACTCAAATTATTGTTTAAAATACTCTCATAAAATATGTTACTGCCAATATTTGGCTTTTAAAATTATCTTCATACCTTTAAAAAATGTTTATATATTTTTATTATTTTACATTCACATTCACTTATTAAATTTTCATTTTTTCATTTTTATGTGTGAGTGTGTTTTTGTACAGATTTATGTTAGCACTGTGGGTGTGCCTGCTGCCCGCAAAGGCCAGAAAAGATAGTGGACTCCTAAAACTGGAGTTAAGATGCTGTGAGCCACCATGAAGCTTCTTGGAACTGTAAGGGCAGCCTGCACTCTTAACTGCTGAGCAATCTCCAGCATCTTAATGTGGTAATTTTACATAAGTTTTCCTGTAAGTGTAACTAATTTATTTCTTGCCTTTCTGTTATTTAAGTTAAAGTGATACAAGTCATTGTATGGAGTGATGATTGAAAGTGGTGTCAGAATGAGAAGTGGTGCCCAGTGCTTGGGAATCCATCTACAAAGCCCTCCTGCACCTATGGCTAACTAACCACAGTGAAGAAGAGATGAAACGACTAAACACTAAAGGAATAAGGAGTTTGCTAGGCGATTATATCTGTATGTCACTAATGTTTTGTTACTTTTTGAATATTTCAAGTTTAATATGGAAATATTAGTCACTGTTTTGGGTTTTTAAAATATGCTCAGAAAGATTTGTTTATAATTATCCACATTAATAACTTACCTTGTCTTTTATTATTTCTTGTGAAATTTTAAGAATTTTTTTTACATTCTTTCATATGTTTTCAATAACTAATAACTTTTGTTTGCCATGGAGATTGTTTATATTTTCTATAGGTAATAGTTCTCTAAATTATCACTCTATTAACTAAATTTCAACAACAAAAAAGTTTGTTATTTATAGTACCTTATACCTGTATTATACTTGTTGATATCAAAAATTGTATTATTGTAGTATATTCTGCTACACAAAGCATGAAGTAATACCTATTTTGATATATGTGTTGCTAATGTAGAGCTGAAGACTACTTCTATGTTTATGATTATTTGATTGAAAAATCAAGTTGTACCTTTGGAAAATAAATATGATTATGTTTAGTAAAGCTGCCATCTTCTTGCTTTATATGGACTACTTTGGAAAGGGAGAGCTGTTCTCTCACCTCTTTGTAGGCACATTTTATACTTCACCAAGAAATAACCAAACATCACTCATAAAAATATTAGCATTTTATATTAGCATGATAAACAAAGTGGATATTTGGATTTCAAATTTTCTTTTAGAGTTGAAGGCATTGACCATGGTAATTGCATAAGGAGAAAATGCTTGATTATTTTTCTTTATAAAAGCATATTAAAATGACTAAGAGTCCTTGTACATTGTGTTTATTAACAAGTTCAAAAAGACGCCAGGCAGTGGTGGCACACACCTTAAAATCCAGCACTTGGGAAGCAAAGGCAGGCAGATTTCTGAGTTTGAGTCCAGCCTGGTCTACAGAGTGAATTCCTGGACAGCCAGGGATATAGAGAAACCCTGTCTTGAAAAAAACAAAACAGAAAAAAACAAAATAAAACAAAACAAAACAAAACAAAAGTTCAAAAAGAGGTCAACAATACAAAACTGGAAGTACTTCATTTTGTCTTTCAGAACAATAGCAAAAAAACCACATTTTGTAAGGACAAATGAGATAAATAATTGAATAACTGATAGATACAGAAAATTCTATAAAATGTTCACATTAGATAAAGTCCTACTAGAAAGGGAGACTGTAAATTAGCCGTCTTCCTACCTGGTTTATCATTGTTCTTTCAGTTCTCCACCTCATTAAGTGCTTATTTTTACTTAGTCTTTACTTTTTTTCTAAACCTTCACTTATAAAGGTAGTTTCTTTAACATAATATTTTCAAGACGCCTGCTTTAGGATAATTCAGTTTCCACATTACTAGTTTTGACTGAGAATTTATGATGCTAACAATTTTAACATTGAAACAATTTAGATATATTTCTTCAGTAGGTAGTTGGTGTTTTACTCTGTAGAGTATATAATAACATAGTATATACAGAATTATGAAATTACTCACTTCTAAAGTTCAGGAGCAGAAAATTACTGAAGTCTTATAAATTCCAAATATCTTACACAGAACATCACGCTAATTTCACAACCCCATGCATGCATCTGGATTTCTCTCTGCAGAATATCACTCTGCTTATTATTATTTTAATCATGTGATAGAAGCAGTTGTAGAAAAACCTTCATAATCCATTCCTCTAGTATATCCAGGCAGAATGCAATAAACTCTGTTGTTTTCACATTTGTTGGGGAATTTTCTCATGTACTTATGAATGTGTACACGTTGTGTGTTTATATGTTGCATATATGCTGGCACACTTGCATGTATATGCATACAAAGGGCATAGGGGTCTTGCTATATTCCTCACAACTTACTCTACCAAGGCAGTATCTTGCTTTGCTACATCAGCTAGTCTCACATTCAGGTTGCCTCTCGAGTCTCATGTCTCTGTCTCCAATGCTCTCAGAGTGCAGGCAGACCACCATAAATGCCGTGAGTGTGTGTGTGTGTGTGTGTGTGTGTGTGTGTGTGTGTGTGTGTGTTTTAATAGTGGCTGCAAATGTGAACTCCAGTACTCACATTGGCACAGAAAACAATGTATTAATTGAGTAATCTTTATGGCCTCCACATTTTATTTTCTAATTATCCTTTTTAAAGGACCTGGAGTTCATAATAGAATGTCTTAGGTGTGTATACAAAAATCACCAAATATCTTTAAGAAAAGTGAAATTGGTAGCATTTTAGACTGCCTCAACCTTATGCCTTTTATTTTATAGAGACTTCTATTGAATATAAGTTTTATATAGTATACTTTGATAATCCTCTATCTACCCTAGTGTCTTCCCAACCATCAACCCACCCAACTCTATGACTTTTTTCTCCATGTCTTTACAAAACAAGTGGGCATAGGAACAAATTTATTTTTAATAAAAAAATGAGCTATAAATAATCAGAATGAACAAAAATTACACTAAACACACACAACAAAGAGAGAGACAGACAGACAGAGACAGAGACAGAGACAGAGGGAGACACACACACAGAGAGAGAAATTTACCCCCAAAACCCAAAACAATATGACACAAAATGTCTACAATAATCATACTATTGAGATCATTTTATGTTGATCATCTACTACTAAGCATGGGGCCTATATTATCAGAGAAGCTTGGTCTTCCCCTACATGTTAACTAACCCAGAAATGTACAATGTAAAAGAATTGGAAACACCCAGTGCTAAATGGAATGTCTTCATCAGATCAGTCTTCAGGGATGTATGTGGAAGCAGATGTGATGATTGTATGGCACCAAGGAAAAAGTCTTCCAGACCCATCAGGACTGGACCAAAGTATACATGAATTTACAGAGACTGTGGCATCATACACAGATTCAAGTGAGACAAAGGGCTATTGCTGAGATGGGGAAGTAGACTCAAACTCCCAACCTTAGCAAAAATGTTTATTTAGACTTTATGTCTATACATCTGGTATCACTACATTATACATGAACCATGAATTATCAACAAAGCAAAAACAAAAAACAAAAAACAAAGAAAATATATCAAAACTAGCAAAAGAGCAATCAGTTGAGAAGGCAGAGTAAGCTTGAAGCTTCACAAAAGTCAATCCCTGCAATTTCCCAGAATTTCCTCTTATCCAGTAGAAGAGACTATCACCTAGAACCAAAGAAAGATAAAAAAAGAGAGAAAGGAAGAGAGAAAGAAAGAACAAAAGGAGAGATAGAGGAAGGAAGGAAGGGAGGAAGGAAGGAAGGAAGGAAGGAAGGAAGGAAGGAAGAAGGAAGGAATGAAAGATGAGAGATGATAGGTAGATAGATGATTGACAGCGAGAGAGCAAGTACCCAAAGCTGTGATTAGGGAAGTACTAGCCTAACCAAACAACGTAGAAAATCATAGTAATGAAATGAAAATGAGTATCCACATGAAACTAATATGTATGACTAATGATCTAAAATCACATTGTTATGTAAATCTACACTATTGTTGCAGCTAATTGATATTATACCAAAACATTGTGTTCAACTTAAGGAATTCAGAGATACCTCTATAAAATCTAACCAAATGAAACTTTAAAATTTTAAAAGACATTCTGTTAAAAATTTAATAGAGACAGGGTGCTTAAAAATGAACAACAATCAAATTATATTAAAAGCAAAGCACAGAATGGTAAAATCTAGAAAGACTTTGTTAATGTGAATGTATTAGTCCCCGTAATAAAATTATAAACATTGAATTAACTGATTTTTAAAATTTTTTATTGAAAAAAGTTTCAATGCAATATTCTTTAATCTTTCAAACTATTCCCAACAGTTCATAGAATATATATGCAAGATATGATTCTTGATATAAAGGTGTTAAACAGGCTCAAAAAGTAAAGAAACTTCCTGAAGTAGATGTTAAGTCCCTATTGCTGAGTACATTGTGGACTTTAGAAAGAAGGCCGAGATGCCTCTAAACTGAAATTGAAAGTCCCCTCCCTGAGGGCTACCTTCCATGTTACCACACAGCCTTCCAAATAGTGGAAGCCACTAAAAGCTTTATCCAACTAAGATGTCTCCGAACCACTTCAATGACCAATGTAGCGCCATAAGCCTAAAAGTGAAGTAGTGGCACTCATACTTGGCAGTAACCAACTACCCTTCAATTAAGATGACCCACTCCTCAAAAATAACAGCAGTCTTTTTACTGGAAACCTAGCTAATTACTCAGTACTAGTGAAATCATGTTTATTGGAGAAAAATGTACTACTAATATACTAAACCAACATATTGTTCACACTTTTTTCTTTTTACCCACAGGTAAGTGTAACTTTTTCCCCACATTAAAGAAACTTTTCACTGCAGCAGAGTGGGATCACTGTCAAGTAGCCACAACCCACCAATATTCTGAGCTGCTGAGCTCAGTCTCAATGGATATAAACATAAAACACTCTCACAGTCAAGGCTCAGAGGGAAAGGGAAGAAGATGTGGAAAGACTGTAAGATCCAGAGGACCAGGGACTTTGCTGTGAGGCTGTGTCTCTTAGTAACAAGAAAAGCTACACCTTTAAATTTTCACCAGCATGATGTTCGGAATGATAGGTGAATGAGCAGGACACCAAGAACATTGTAACTGCACAAGGACTAGGTCACCATATCTCAATCTGAGAAAAGGAGAAAAAGAACCACAGGCAACACTGAAAAATTGAGATCTGGTGAGAGATGGTCCAATCCAGGGAAGAACACACAAATGGCTTGTCCAGTGCCAAATGGTCAACTCTGAAATCACACATAAAAGCAACATTAAAGGTCTTAACAAAATTTTCTTAAGAATGTACATTGTATGTGCATGTGTATGTGTATGTGTAAATGTATAAATACATATAGGAAGGTAATAACAAATGATAAAAGAGATTATGAGTTTCAAGGAGAATATATAGGTAAGGACCTGTGGGGAGTAAAGGAAGGGAAGAAATGCAGGAATTAAAATACAACCTCAAAAGAAATAAGTAAGAAAGCAGAATGGGTGATACAAACAAATAGCCTTGGAGATATCAATAGAAACAAAGCAAATAATTTTATCACTTATTCGATTATTAGAATCCAAAACATATTAATAAGTAAATCAAGAAAATATACCATAATATAAATTAATATTATACCTCCAAAAAGCAATGAAATTATATTTATGTGTTGTTGAAATTTCTCCAGAATACTCCAAAATCTCCATTATGGCAGAAAAGGATTAGGGATGTATAATTGTTAAATCACATATGCCTGAGATTGTTTACATATCCAATTCATCATTGACAGAATTGACAAACTGATCTTAAATTTGTGTGGAAATTTTAGAGCCAGAAAAGATAAGACAAGTTTGTACAATACCAAAATTTTGCAAATCAAGGAACACTCACTGTTTCATTTCAGATAATACCACAATATCACACGAATAAGTCATAGCATATAACATAACCACCAATTTTAAAAAATAAGAAATATACCGCTACAGTATGCCAAATTGATTTTGACAAGTTTTATGAAAATTTAATGAACTAATAATCATTCCAAAGTTAGGCATTTCAACAAGTATTTTTTTTTAAGAAATATGGTTGGGCCCCCTTTCATAAAATTACTCATTTATTTCACAAATTGAAGTTGACTTAATATAAAGTTAAAAATTGAAACATTTAAAAATAGTAATAACTAAGTCAAATATGAAATTCAATTTGCCTTTGGTATTTTTTTTCTTTCAGCATGCCTAATATTTTACTCAGCACCAGTAATGAGATGTTCTTCTGAATTTTGACTTTCTTCTGTTGGTTTGGGGCTTCTGGCATCGCTGTGACAGAGTCTGCATGCTGTCACTATTTTAGACATAAACCATTGTTGTTGCCGTGTGATAAGAAAGCACTCTATATAAGTTTTGAGCAAGTCTTTTAACTTCATGGAGTCTACATTTTATTGCACTGTTATTTTCATATTTTTTGTGTCTTGTGTGTTGCTTTTCTATAAACAGAGCATCCAGAAGCCCTGGAATGGTGGAAATGTGCCCTCCCAGGCCATGGGATAGTTCATTATTTTCCTGCATATTAGATATTCTGCATATCACATTCATTCATAATTCACACTAGTACCAAAATTACAGTTATTAAATAACTGAAAAACTTGGTGGACAGGGGATTGTCACTACATGAGAAACTCTACTAAAGAGTTACAGGATTAGGAAAGTTGTAAGCTCCACACTGTTCTCTTCCCCGCCTTGCCCCCGCTTACCAGCACAATTAAAAGAACTCTCTGACTTTTCTTACTATTATTTTATTTACATCCCAATCACAACTGCCCTCTCGCTTCTCTTCCCAGTCTCACCCTTATTTGTTGTAGGTTTCAAGAGAAAAAGTTAGTAAAATATTATTACTACTTACACAGCTGCAGTGTTTATTAGTCATTCTTATGCTGGCCCACTCTGAATCCAACAGCATGCTGGGGGTATCTTCTGTCTCCAGAATGTGTTTCTTCTCTCTTTTGGCTATGGCAGTCATCTGTTAGCACATAGATCTCAACTTTATTTCATGATATCCTTGTGAATCCCAGATTCTAGGGTAGCAGATTACTAGATTTCTGTTATGCCAAGCCACACTCTCAGAATTCAGTTTATATAATCACGTTTTCTTGTAAGACAAAAGTGATAACATATAAAACTTCCAATATTGCAGGTAAAGTGAGAAGAGAAGCTCTTTAATAAACACTAATCTACTCTGGGAATTTCCTTGTGTTTCTGGGCACAGTGATTCTTATGCAATAACTGATGTATTTTTTTTCCTATTGGCAATTTTGGAGTTGTTGAAGAAAATGTTGAACAATTTCAATCATCTAAATCTTGTTCTTGACTTTATCCTTTACCATAAACTACCAGGATTCCCATCTCCTAAAAGTCAACTAAGAGTTTGCTCAGGTTACACGTGTCAGAAATCTTTCATGAGGAAACCTTACCATTTAAGCTTCTTCCTTGGTCCATCAAGTGTGAAACTGCAATTTTGTTATAATTTACTGAAACCACTTAGAAGGGCTAGTAGGGTATCTGCTTCGGCCACTGTGCCTGGTAAACAGTAACACACATAATATTCGACTACAATAAAATGAATAACCACCATGGGCAATAATATATCAAAACTTGCTTAAATATCTTTACTAAATTATGAATATTTCTTACTTAATTTTATGTAGAAAATACATTTTACTCTTAAAAGTATCCAATTGAAAAGTTTCCTGGTTTTTCCAATGACTAAGAATGCCATCTTCAAACTGTGATTTTTGAGCAACAAGCCAGAATAAAGTTCAAGAAATATCTCATCCAATTCTGTCGACTTTTTAATACGATTCTATTATAGACAGGACAGGAAGTCCTCAAAGTAAAATGAGTAGCACAGATTGACCATCTACCAATTTATAGACAGGTGCTCGTTCCTTATATCATTCTGCCTCTGAAACCTCTAAGTAATTTGCTAGTTGTGGACAGACAAATGGAGGCTCTGTACTGCTACAGTTCCCAGTCAGGGCAGATTCACCCAGTAATGTTACCAACAGCATCCTCCACAGACATATTTATTACCACGATTCATTTTGCTCTGCATCAGCAGGTCCATCTGGCAGTAAAGAATTGACCAGGTGTTCTGGGGAAAGTTGGCACACAAATGCCCTGCATATTGCAACACTAACAGGAGGAAGAGATTTTTTAAATGAGAGGAAATTAAATTATTCTTGGTATTTGTGAGGTTACAAGACATTTTTAGGTGGTAAAAATTATGGAACATCTTTTTGCCTTATTTGTTGCTGGTTTTTGGCTTGGTCTGAATTATCAGAATGAGGAATAAATATCCAAAGGTAATTGAGTATATATGCATTTGTGGAGTGAATAAACAAAATAGTGTATAAACCTCCTAAGAGTTTTGCAGTGAAGCAAATCAAAAGACCAACCCCATGAAACCATTTGCTAAATCAAAAATATTAACAAACCTTTTCTTGATTACTCTTGATTAGTTGGATTCTGACTCCGGTTTCTCAATCAGGTGCCAAGAGTATAGTTTACAAATGGCCTTTCCCATACTAAATTGAGTTTTGTGGCCACAATTATTCAATCCTTTCCTCAGGGTGAACAATTTCCTGTGTATTTTAGCTTATCAAAGCAATGAATATATTAACAGACCAGATCTCATTCTGGTGAGGCAGAACTTTCATTGAATAACAATTGCAGTACATATTCATGTAAGACTATCCACATTCCCTCCAAAGCTTTGGACAATGAAATGTTTGTGTAGTATGTCTGTGCTCCTGTACACAGTAATGAAAAGCCTCTAGTGCCAGTATCAGCAATATGCAGGAGTACTAATTTCATCACATAAGAACCAATATCCGCTTTTCCCTAATTTAGTCGCAGGGGTTACCACCTTCTGTCCATTGGTTGAGTGTAAATATCTGCATCTGATTCTCTCAGCTGCTTGTTGGGCCTTTAGGGGAACAGTCATGATAGGTCCCTGTTTTTAAGCACATCATAGCATAGGTAATAGTGTCAGACCTTGGGGCCTCCCCGTGGGCTGAATCTCAATTTGGGCCTTTGGCTGGCCCTCCTTTTCCTCAGGCTTTTCTCCATTTTTGTTCCTTCAGTTCTTTCAGACAGGAGCAAAATGGGTCAGAGTTTTGACTGTGGATGGCAACCTGATCCCTCCACTTGAAGCCCTGTCCTTCTACTGGAGATCGACTCTACAAGTTTCCTCTCTCCAATGTTGGGCAGCCATTTCATCTAAGTTTCTTCCCTTTGAATCCTGAGAGTCTCTCACTCCTACGTCTCTGGTACATTCTAGAGGGTCCCTCCACATGCTACCTCCCAAGGCTGCGTGTTTCCATTCTTTCTCCTATCCCTCTGGACTGGAAAAAGCCTGAGGAGGAGGGCGACGCTATAGGAAGACCTCAACTAATTCGACTAACTCAACTCTCAACTAACCTGGACCTCTGGGATCTCTCAGACATTGGTCCACTTACCAGGCAGCATATACCAGCTGATATTAGGCCTCTAACATATATACAGCAGAGGACTACACGTTCTGTCCTCAATGAGAGAAGATGCACCTAACCCTCAAGAGACTGGAGTCCACAGGAAATGAGGAGGGGGTATCTGGAGGAGTAGCGGGGAGTGAGGACATCCTCTTGGAGAAAGGGTGTGTGTGGAGGGGAGGAAGGGAGGAAGTGTGGGATGCAGAAAAGTTGGAGGATGGACTGAGAGGGGGATCAAATTTGGACTGTAAAAAAGGATTAAAGAATAAAAAAAGAGAGAGAGAATCAATATCAGACTAAGGAGTCTTGAACATGTATCCAACTATACTTATCCATATATATACACTATATATATAGTGTATCAATATATATCCATATATATACATATATATCCATACACTGTTCCATGACATGCCCATACGAGGAATCCTACCACTGACTCATCAATTTTAATTAATTAATCACAATATGCTTAATTTGTCTCTTTATAGCTATATATTAAAGATAAATCCTTTCCAGTTCCCATTGCAATCTAAAATATTGTTTAGCACAGAATAAATGCATACAAAGTATATTTACTCCCTTTGAGTTTGTTTTTGTGTTCTCTTTTGTGTTTGAGCCAGTGTCTCCATTATGTAGCACTGGCTTGTTGGAATTCAGTCTGTAGACCAGGTTGGTATTGAATTAGCTGAGATCATCTTGCCTTAGGCCTTTGGGAGCCGAAATTAAAGTCATGAGCCACTGTGCCTGGTAACTTTCTAGTTCCACATTGATCTAGTGATGCAGATAGAATTAAATGTATTGGGGTTTGATGAAGCAAAAATGATCATACAAATACATCCCATTGCTTTCTCTGATCTCCGGACTTAGACACTGGGCGATGAAAGGCAAGGCTACCATACAAAGTTTTGGAAATGAAGAATCGCTTGCTGTCTGCTAGCCTGTCTACAGCAGGTGGGAAGCAAGTGACAGGGACTCCCATTGATATTTCCTTTCTGAAGATGCAGCAGGAGATTCACTTGAAAGAACTGAAAGTTCTCTTCCATTTTACAATGTGCTGAGACATCTCCATTTTAGCAAGGAAAATTGAGGACAAAACTTTGTCGCCTTTAAAAAAAATTTAATGCTGCCTCAAGCTTAATTTATAAGAACACTGTGTTCTTCCAGTGATGCTTAATAAACCCCATGTATTTGTTCATAACAATACAGTGAAGGGCCTCTGAAAATTTCAATTATTTTATTAGTATTGAATTGCTTTTTTGTAGAGGGAAAAATGACTCTTATAAGGAAAAGGGTTAAAAGTTACTATTGTTGAGTTGAGCTTAACAGCATCTTACAGAAACAAAGCATTTGACTAGGTATAACATTTTAAATGAAATAGTGAACAGACATCTGAGAAGCATACATGGTGAGCCTATAATATCATATTATATTTCTTAACATAAGTGATAGGATTCTCAGCATACTAGCTGTCATATTGATATAAGAGCTCTAAGGATCATCTAGTTGCCTATTGTATCTTGTCGATATATAACTAGTCATTTGTACTAACTTTAAAAGTTACAACTTATTTACGTCTACCTTGTCTCTCAGGAAGGTTCTACCTACCATGAACTCCTGGAAACTTTTTCCTGTTTGGTTGTTTGTTTCTGTGCTAATTTTTACAGGAATAAGTTGAGTATAGAATATTCTTGATCTTCATATATGTCTTTGACAGTCAGATGCTAAGAAACTATATTGATTCTCATACTTCCATATCACATCCTGTAGATAAGATAGGATTCTGTTAAAAGGTCATGATAAATGAGAAAACATCTAAAGTTGTTAAAAAAAAATCTTTGAGGTCATTGCCGTGGTCATTTTCCTTAATGGCTCAGATGCAACTGAAAACTCTAAAAACCCTTTGTTGTGAGGTTTAAGAAGAAAGCATCTTGTATACTGAGGAGATGGCTCATGGATGCTGAGAATTGCTGAAAACAAGGATGTTGAAAAGAAACTATTCTTTAGTTCACTCTCCTATGACATTATAACTACAGCCAAACAGAATTTGAATTCATGAATATAGGGAAAAAAAAGACCTTAGTGCTGGCTGATGATGAGATTCTCTCCTGAGAGATATCTTTACATAGTCAATGTGTATTGTCTTAAGCCATAGAGAGTGTGCAACTGATTATTAAAACACATGTCTGTTAGCATCTGAGGAAGACAGTTCTGGCATGCACCGAGCGTTTTCTAATTCCATGGGTGTCAAAACCCCTTATGTAAAATAATGTATTGTTTACATGTAATAAATATAAGTATTTCAATACACATTAAATTATTTATAAGTACTTTGCAATACTCTAAATGTAAGTGCAATGAAAACATTTGACAAACTGTGTTGTTTAGTGGATAATAACAATAAAATAGTTGTGCATAAGCAATACAGACATAATTAATTTTAGTATGTGTAGTCTGCATTTTGGTATACTACTATATCTGCAACTCCAGAGACTAAGAGGAACCTATTGCTTTCATCCTGTAATTTTCATCTCCCCTACTAACATTCATTATTTTGATTCATCTTAAGTTGGAGAATGTATTTCATTCAAAATTCTGTTAATAAATCTCACAATCCAATTCTTTGAACAAACCAAATACATCCTTCACCTCCTGACTGATTATTTTCTTACATTTAACAATAAAGGGGCACTGGATCCACTCAAGTATTTATATGCTTCATGAGGTTTTAATTGATAAATACTTTTATGACATAGACATGATAAATTTAAAGCTGCTCTGTTATGTATGGTGTGTTGACAGAAAAAAATAATTTTGATAAATATTTGTTGAAAAATGATCACAATTTGTTGCAGAATTTCTTGTTTAATTCTTTCTTGTGTATAGTCAGGATAATGAAGAATATTAAGCTAAGTGTATCACTGAAATAAAATGATACTTAATGATCCCATATGCACAAGTGCTATTATCTGCAAGTTCTGTTTTATGGAATTTCTAGATATTATTTTGGCCATCTTGACATTTTCTCTGTCATCTTTATACGGTACCTAAGTTTTGGTAATTACAAGTCTTGATTAAAGTATATATAACTTTATTTTTCAGTCAAAGTTATTAGACTATGGTATGAAAATAATGTGATATATATTAATAGAGCTGCAATAAAAATAATTAAAGAATTTAATAGCTAATAAAAACATATATGGAAAATTTAAACTATATTTTGTTTTAAATGACATCTTCTTCAGAAATCCATAATGCAATAATAAAATACCATAAAATGAATTATTTGGATTCAATTTCCTATCCGATAGGAACTAATCATTCTATATAGCTGAATAAAAAATACATTATAGTTTTTCTTTTACTTTAATTATATTGAGAACTACATTTTAGATTGAAATAAAGCAAGGGTCACATTCAGAGAGAATCATTAACTCTTACCAGTCATAGCAGCCAAAATATTCATGAGGATTTACTATAGTTTTATGAGCTTTATTAACATCATTGATGACACTGGAGAAAAAATTTTACTAATTGAATTACTTTTTTCCATATTAGAAGTTTTCAAACAAAAATGATTGTTCTTGGAGCATTAGTAATTGTTCATTGGGGTGAGGTTAGTAAGGTTTGTTCTTCAGATCAGTAAGGACTGTTGCAAATGATGTTTGTAACTCAAATTTTTGTGTTAGGGAACAAAAAATTTTGTAATGACATGACAAATAGTGAAATATAGCACTTTTATTTCATTGGCTTCATAACAGATATTATTAACATTTGATATTGGTGTTGCTATATGGATAACATTAGCTGAAATACTCAACAAAGGGGAGATAGAAGCTGCAGAGGCCATATCCAGTGGATAGGCAGGGCCACTGGTTGAGGTATGGGGCCCACCATGTACCTCAAAAATATTAATGCAAAATTCCTCCTGTCAAAAGGAAATTCAGAGACTAAGAGTGGAGCAAAGACTGAAGGAAAGCCCATTCAGAGACTGCCCTGCCTAGGGATCCATCCCATTTGCAGACACCAAGCCTAGACACTATTGCAAATGCCAAGAAGTGCTTGCTGACAAGAACTTGGTTTAGCTGTTCTCTGAGAGTCTCTGCTAGTGCCTGACCAAAATAGATGCGGATGCATGCAGCCAACCATCGAATTGAGCACGGGGACCCCAATGGAGGAGTTAGAGAAATGACTGAAGAAGCTAAAGGGGTTTGCAACACCATAGGAAGAATAACACTATCAATCAATCAATAAATAAATAAAAATAAATGAAATATATACCATCATATATACCACTATTCAGTGGAAATCTATTCTAGATTTCAGGAAGCACTTGCCACATACTAAAGATAATTCTAGTCTTTAATACCTAAAGTCTTATCAGAAAGGTAGGTTCAGCTCTGATCTATGGGATCTTGAGTTTTTCATCACTGTGAAATATACTCAAGCAGATGAATGTAATTCCTGTTTTCCTTTTGAAGTAGACGAATCACTTTGAAGTCTTTAGTCCATTATAAGAATATTCCATTCCTTAAGCTCTGCCATCTATTATGTCTTTTGGAAACCAATCTGGTAAATGAATGAATGAATAAATAAATAAATAAATAAATAAATAAATAAATAGTATTTCTTTTCCCCTGTACAATAAGGGATGAATTTCCCAGAACACATCCCATATTAACTAAAAAGTACTAAACACTGAAAAGTACTAAAGATGTGCACATGTGGTGTTCACCTAATGAGGAATCCACAGCAGTGACTACTCTCATCTGCCTCAGGGATGTTTCTGCACAGTCTGATCTGTGTATTGCTAGTTTCAGGCTACACCTTACTCTCTAAGAGAAGTCCTAGTGTCTGACATCAAAATAAAAAGGGCAAGTTTTCAAAAGGGTATTCTCTCTGTATAAGTACACATGACAGGGGACTTGGAAAGCTGTAGATGAGCTGGGAGGGTTTAAATTTATGGTTTTGATGAGCACTCAAGTGAGCTGATGGAAGACATTCGTAAGAGTAGATTCTGTAGCCTCCAAGGTAGTTCTCCAAAATAAGTGGCTGTCTTCTTGGTTAATCTCAGTTCTGTGGCTTCACAAGATTTTTAATGCCTTGCAACTAAACTTTAGAGATCATGTAAATCTCTGTGTAGCATGATTTGAGAGAAGGCACACCTAACCCTCAAGAGATTTGAGGCCCCAGGGAATGAGGCAGCCTGGTGCAGTAGGAGTGGGGGGTGAGAACATCCTCTTGGAAATGGGGAGGAGGCATGGGTTAAGGAACAGTCAGAGGGAGGATCGGATTGGGGGTAATGAATGGACTATAAAAATAATTTAAATAAATAAATAAGTAAATAAACTTTTTTGTTGTGTGTGAATGTATGCATGTGTGCATGCGTGTGTGTGTGTGTGTGTGTGTGTGTGTGTGTATGTGTGTGTGTGTGTGTGTGTGTATGTACATGTATGTGCAAGTACTAAATGAGTTTGGTAAAGGATGTTGTATGCCCTGTGATGGAGTTATCATTGTCAGTGATCTTCTGAAGCAGACAAACTGAGATCCACTGTAATGTAGTACATGTTCCTAATATCCATATGGTTTCTCCAACAGTAATACTTTTCTTTACCTAACACACTTTCTTTTTTTACCACCATCACTGACATTTTACATTCTCTTGTGTATAATATTTATAAAATTTTTGAATAAAATGCCATTAATATTAGGAATCTTCTCAAGGTGAGCTGGTACACATAGGAAGTAGAAGCAGGTGTTAAGGAGCCGGACATTCTGGTCTTACAAGGTGAAGCCAACCAGAAAGATAGGAGGCTTAGTCTAAAATCAAACATACAAAAAATAGTCATCTTTATCAGATATTTACTCAAAAAATACATTGTGTAAAGAAGATAAAAATTATTTAGATTTTACTAAGAATAGGAAAATTCAGTGAGGTTGTATAAGATAGAGAACATCTCCAAGTAATTCATCATTTTGGGTTTCAGGGACTTGCTAGATTTCCTGCATCCCGTAAGTTTATTGTTTTGTTTTTGATTCAAGAAGTGTAATTTTCTCTATTTATCTAATGAATTATTACGTTAATAATTGTCTTAAATATTTTTATTGGAAATGAACTCATTTCTTAATCAAATTCCTGAATAAATGAGCTAAGTTTTCATTATGGCTGTGAAATAAATATAATTTATCATAATCTTTGCAAAATTAAAAATTCCTGGCTAAGCCCATCTGTCTTGTTAATTTTAAGCGTTTCTGGGCTCAGGACCTTTAAATTTATTCAGGAAGGTTGTTTCTTTAAACTTTGGAGTCTTTCCTACAGTGAATAACAACTTTCTTTATTAAAATTTCATATTTTTAATTCTATTTTATTCCATCTTCTAAACAAATCATTTAGTCTTTGCATGTTTCCAGTAAGTCTCTTATTGGAACTTTGGAATCTCCTCAGGGTTTCCATAAGTTATAGGGAAAATCGGGGTTCACTTTGGATTTCATTAGTCTCTTTATTAAAATGAATTTAAGAATGGACTCAAATGTTCCTGAAAGATAATTTCATTAAATTTTCTAAATTAAACCCCAGGAAAATGTAACTGCAAATCTTGAGTGGCTGAGAGGAGGGAAAAAGACATCTGGTACAACTGAGATGGAGGTAAGACACATGGCAGACAAACAGCAGTTTGGGAGTGAGGAAGGTGTTTGAGAAAGAGAAAGGAATCCCAAAATGTTGTAGAAGCTCAAGGAATTAGGAAAAGCGTATTCAGAAAGTAGAAAAAAAATGAGAATTTACACTTTTCTGAATAACTTAGTAATGTGTGGATTCTGAAGATGTTTGGTTATATCCTGGAAAAATTATATGCTCTTTGTTAATTACCAGGGGTGGACATTGTGAAAGAAAAGTGCAATATCTCACTAAAAGCCTAGTTACTGTATCTATGTCTTTACTATGGTAGAGACTTTCTCAAAGCCAAGCAATTGGCCCTCTTCAACTGGAATGCCATGTCTCCTCCCAGGCTGGAGCTTCTATTCTCTTGGCCATAAGGTGATTTTTCTACTCTGAAAATGAACTTTGACATCTTAGGAATAAATGTACCTTCTAGCCTACTGTGAGCATGGTCCAGTGGTAATGGGAGAATATCTGAATTCTAGGTTAGGTATATTAGTATATATCCAGTATTTCTTCAGTTACTTCTCAGCATAATAGGAAAAGCAATGAACATTGATAGGCTTTTATCATTTCAAAGTTGGTGTGATAAAATCTCTCACACCGTTCATGGATTTTGTGAAAAGCAGCATGAACACCTTAAAGAAGTTATTGTCATACATGTGGTTTGAGCTGTGATACTGTAATCAACAGTCACCATTTCATTATCATACTGATTGAAAATAAAGGTTATACGCATATAAGCAATTAAGATACAATTATAGAGATTGCAATTATGTGACTGTAATATGGTCTTAAATCAATTAATATTCTATTACAGCATATTTTTAAAATTTACATATCTTATTTAAATGTAACAATCACCATTAGATAGAATTTCCCTAAAATATTAAATATCATACATAATGTCAAAGAATACCATTGTTGACCTTGAATGCTCAGCTATCCTATTGGCTAGGATTACAAAGACTGAATTAATGACATAGATTAATGGTCTGTTTTGATTGCTTTTGTGTAGACAAATAGTGACTTGTTAGAACCTAAGACATGGGTATACACAAAGAGTCACTATTTTTTTTTTTTCAGAATATTGAGATGTAGATGGTGATGTTGATGAGCTTTTCTGTTTTGGACAGTATTAAACTATAAAAGTAAGTAATTAAATATTCTAAATTCAGAATATAGTGTAATTCTCGGGTATAATAGATGACACAGACAAACTTAATTCCATGAGGCCACCAATAGTAAATGTGATGGAATCCGTTAGTAAGTCAGAGTTAGTAAGTCTGCTCCTGCAACAAGGAGCAGAATGAAGGTTGGTGGTTGGAAAAATACTAAGAGGCCATGTCAGGATAATAAAATTATGAGTTAGCCTAACTAACTGGATTTTCAGTGAAAATAGACTGGGCTGTTGAGACTTCACTTGGAGGATAGAAGTAAACAAATATTCTAAACAGATACTGAAAGGGATTAAATGTCAGCGATGGAGATGCTAGTGGTGTGGTGTTTTTGTTGAAGTGATGTAGGGGACTTGCTATTGGGGTTTATAATGATGCACACAAATCAGTCTAGGAGACTATTCAATAGCCTGTCTAATCTGCCATTAGCATAAACATCTAATGTGTATTTGTAGCTAATGTTACTAGAAACAAGTGATGGCTGATGTCCCTTTTTTGACACCACCCTCTAGGGTAGCAAAACTCAGTGTCTACTTTCTGAATATGTTAATTGGCAAGGTTTATCTGGCCTTTGATATTGAAGTTTCCTAGTTTTGTACTCAAGTGGCAAAGCCTTGAGAAGCAAGCCTATTGTGATTGTTCTGTATCTGCTTCCCTCTTAAGAAGAGAGCCACATTGCTTATCAGTTATTACAACAGCTGTTCCTTTAGATTTGTGGGTGTAAACTGAAGTATCTAAAGAAGCTAGATATGTAGAAAGGGACCAGAGGGACATAGTTGTCAGAAGGAGCTCCAGTGGGATATAGTAGGAGTTGGGCTCTATGAAGCAGGTAATAGGAAAATTGAGGGAATTTAACAAGGGAAGAGGAAAGGAAGGGAGACAATATGAAGGGTGTTTATAAAGGCCAGAACTCAACATTCAACACATTATTTTATAAGCTTAGGTACATACTAATTTATAAGCTTACATATTTATTAAAATAATTATATATGATATATTATATATAATACATGAATGTGCATATTTAAATATACTTATAAAATATATACAATATAAAATATAAAGCAATAGTTGCTCAGTGTTAGATGCTTGTGGCTCACTTAAAAGGCACACAGACCCAGTATGATGAGACTTGCCAATAATTCCAGTACTTGGAAGCTTCAATTTTGAGTTTTTAGTGAATCTGGATTAGCTTGTGAGAACCTGTCTCAAGTTTATCCCTACAATACCCAATTTTTACTCAAGTGTCTCCCATGCAACTCCACACTGGGCATAGAACTCCTCCGGGGGAATGAATACATATAGGATGTTCTATGTGCTTGCTCTGTTTTTCCATAACAAGCCACTTAGTCCTGATCCATTAGTGTCATTGACTGGTTTCATAGAAATGGTAGCTATTTATGGTACTGAGGCAAGCCAATTGGCTTTCAGCGTCAGTTATGTCCTTTGTTTTCTTGTGCTTTGATATCTAGCAGGAGTTTGAGCCTTATCCTGCCAATCTTCTAGTTTTTCCCTATGTAAAATAAGCATCCTTTGATCCTTTTCTCCATCTTTTCATCCCTCCATCCCTCCATTTCTCGATATTCCTTCCTTCTTTCTTTGTCATATTTTAAATTGTTTTGTCTTATTCTTTCATAATGAACTATGGTTATTTTACATCTGATTTAATATGTTGAAATATTAATTTTACAAAAATATTTAGAACAAGGTGCTGGGGAGATGACTCGCTGTGAAAAGTTTAAGACAGTAGGAGTTCAGCTCCCACGCAGCCCTGTGAAAGACCAGGTCTGGCAGTACACACCTATACACCTAGAATTGTGGAGGGTTAATGAAGAAAGGAGAATCTTTGCACAAAATTAATCAGTAAGTTTTAACAAATCAGTTAATTCTCCCAAGTTCAGGGTTAGACCCCAATTCAAAAAGTAAGGTAAAAAGCAAAAGAGAAAGAGCCTCAAATTTGACTTCTAGATACAGCATTCATATATGCAAACACATGACAGCACACACACATCTACATCTAAACATGCACACACACACACAGAGTCACAAACATTGACATGCAATACTATTAAAATTGATCTTAAACCTCAGCGTTTGCTGTCAGAGGATTCATAAGGCCTGCAAAGTAAATGACAGAGTGAGATATAAGAAGATATTTTAGCTGCTAACTAATCTGTGATTTGTTAATATCTTCAATTTAAAGGTTTTGCTTAAAACATGAAGAATTATATATGTTTTAGTAAGTAGCTAATAGATGTCAGGCACCATGTTGTATAGCACACCATGAACAATTGACTAGCACTCAACATAGAACCCATGATTTTCATGGTCTTTTAAAGTAAATTTAAAAAAAAAGTTTTGTAAATTGTAAGCTCTTTAAATATGAATATTAACTTTTTATGCTCTGCTACTAGTTGGCACAGTGTTACCAGATAGGCATACTTAAGTGCTGGAAATATATTCATTAACCATACCAACCTGAGAGTTCTTGGTCACAGCTTCTTTGCAAATAAAAGAGTATGTTTGTAAGGTACATGGCCAAAAACTGCACAGTAATTCCTAGAGGGTTAAAGGACAGTATGTTATATGACTATTAAAGTGCTTGTCATCTTTCTATTTTAAATGCTTTCTGTGTATAATTTTTATTATTGAAATTATAATTATTTATTTTTTCCTTCTCCTCCCTTCCTCTAACACATCCAAGAACTCTCTTTGCTTTCTCTCAAACACATGGCCTCTTTTCCTTTCATTGTTAAATATATAATTATATATTCTGAAGTGAATAAACACAGCCTCTTCAATATGTATATGATTCAAAGAAGGCTGGTCGTTTGGTATTGGAAAAGCAACTCCTGTGCTCTTCCCTGGGAAATACCATTTCTCTGACCCTCTATATTCTTTAGTTCCACGTCATTCTTTGCCTGGTGCTAAGGTTTTGTGAGGAGTCTTCTTTCTGTGTCTGCTCGTCTATTAGTGGTGCCATTGCTCAAGTCTTGTTTTGACAGCTATGTTAGTAAGACTTCATGGATATATTCTCTGACATTTCCAAGAGGTAGCAATCTCAAAGAAACCTCCTGTTTCTCTGAATTGTGCATGCTTTCTGTCTTGTCTTCTGTAGTTTCTAGACACATGTACAATGTGTTTATTTATGCTTCACCTTTGGTCTAGAATAGAGGTCTCTCCTATATTGTCACAATTCACTACAGTACATTGCTTGAAGTTGAAATGATAAATAAATAAATAAATAAATAAAACTTTCCATGTTTTGTTTTTTATTTTTATTTTCCTTAGTATTATCTAAGACGAGTTACTGTGACATTGTTGTCATGAAACTATTATACAAGCATCTGCTGAGTTTCTATATCTTGTCAGCAAAGATGCTAGGTGATTCATTGTCATTTGTCACAAAGCTCATGTAACAATCAGCCTTGGATTACAGAGACACTGTATCCCCACTCCATGCCTCCCTGGTAGGAAAAAGTCAGGTTTGCAAACAGTTTTAAATGATATTACTTACATGGATATAATCACTTACTTACTTGTGAAGGATGGCAAAAACATAATCCAAATTATTTCATTGTAAATCTTATTTTTATCTGGTAATACTTTTTGAAGAATGGCTTTTTTTCTTTAGTTCTTTCACATAATTTACTTTCTGATTGCCTCTATATGTTAAACTTATAATAAAAATATTCATCTTCATATTCCGAAGGTTTCTACAGGGGATTTCTTTGGTAAAGCTACCATAACAGACCAATATACACTGGATTTTTATTAGTCATTTTTTGTTCAATGCTGTACCAATTTAATTCCAAAGGTAAGTTACAATGCTAGGAAAATAAAAGGAATTTTTTCTCCCTTTTGTAAATACTAGATATTTAAAATTTATAAACCTATATTACTTCTTCCTATAACATAGCATGCTATACAGAAAGATGTTAGTTGATTTCTTACTTGTAAAACTCATTGTGAACAGAGTCGTAACCAGTATGTAAATTGAAACTCTGGGATACTAATATTTTAGTGAATAGTAAACCATATTATTTTAACATAGAATTAATGGCATCTTCTCACCATCTGGTAGACCTGTTGATTTGAACTTGGGTAAAACTAACTGGACCACCCGGAGCTCCCAGGGACTAAACCACCAACCAAAGAGTATACACAGAGGTAACCAGGACTCCAGATACATGTGTAGCAGAGGATGGTTTTATCTGACATTAGTGGGAGTGGAGGGAAGCTTCATGCCTCTACATGGGGGGATGCTAGAGAGGTGAGGCTGGAGTGAGTAAATGGGTAGAGGAGCACCCTCATAGAGTCCAAGGGTATAGGGGAGGGGAAGGGGATGGGAGTTTGTGGAGGGGTAAGTTGAAAGGGAAATATGATTTGAAATATAAATGAATAAACTGATTAATAAAAAAGAATAAGTGTATGCATGTATATACACACACACACACACACACACACACACACACATATATATATATATATATATATATATATATATAGATTCTTGCATTACCTCTAGACAAATAAGTATTACCTTTCATATTTTCAAAAGAAGATATTACAATATGTATACCTAGGAATGAGAATTATTTTAAAAAGTAGATAAGAAAGATCAAGATGCACAAAGTCATAAAAATTTTTAAAAATTGTATCTGTCTCTTGTTTGTGTGTGCTTGTTTCTCATTAGAAAAAGAAGGTCTCATGATGTAGCTCAAGCAGAACTTAAAATCTTCAGCCTCATTTGTGCTTCACTTATTCATATGTACTGCCATTTCTGGTTCCTAACATAAAGATCTGAGATAATCCTTGTTTACAGGAATTAAATGACACCAATGTTTATTGGTGACAATTGAGTAAGCTTAAGTGCTTCAACTTTTATTTGTCTCCTACATTAAATATTGCTTAATTGATTATATATCTGGCTATTATAAAATACAAAGCATCTTATTTTATTTGTATACACTTAGTTTTATAATGAGTATATTAATAAATATTTATAGTAGTTTTGGTAAAAGATAATGAATCTGAAAGTTTTAAATTCACTACAATTTAAAAGGTACAATGTTTCAAAATAAGTTAAAATAACTTTTATCCACAGTTTTAGTGATAATGAGAAATTTACCCTTGTTTCGTTATGGCTTATTACAGCCTTATTGATTCCCTCTATGTTGATTATGCAAATGAAAACCAGAATTGAGTATTATGATAATAAATAAAATATGTGGTAACATTTCTTTCTTTCTTTTCTTTTCTTTTATTTTTTTTTTTTTTTGTTTTTTTGTTTTTTTGTTTTTTTTGTTTTTTTGTTTTTTTTTTTTCTGAGACAGGGTTTCTCTGTGTAGCCCTGGCTGTCCTGGAACTCACTCTGTAGACCAGGCTGGACTTGAATTTAGAAATCCACCTTAGTCTGCCTCCCAAGTGCTGGGATTAAAGGCGTATACCACCACCGCCCAGCATGTGGTAACATTTCTAAACAGAGCACAATCTCACAAAATGTCTGTGTTTAGAAGATTTTTCATGGGAGTTTTATATGCTTGGAAACAAAGCTGAGAAATAATAGAGCACTGGGTTCAGAACTGGAGTAAGAATAGAATGAAGATAAACAAGAGTAATTGCTATTAACACTATGAATCATAGGTTGTTGGATTTTGATTATGGTCATCTTTAATAATGCTGCTCAATAAATGCCAATAAGGTCTTTTTATTTAATTTTATTTTTTTATTAAATATTTTGTTTATTTACATTTCAAATGTTCTCTCCTTTCCTGGTTTATCCTCTGAAAAACTCCTCTATTGTCTTCCCCTTCTCTATGCCCACCAACCCACCCTCTCCTGCTTTCTAGACATGGCATTCCCCTACACTGGGGCCTAGAACCTCCACAGGACCAAGGGCCTCTCTTCCCACTGAAGACTGACTAGACCATCCTCTGCTAAACATATGCGGCTGAAGCCATGAGTCCCACCATGTGTACTCTTTGGCTGATGCTTTACTCCCTGGGAGCTCTGAGGGTACTAGTTAGTTCCTCCTATGGGGCTGCAAACCCCCTCAACTCCGTGGGTCCTTTCTCTAGCTCCTTCATTGGGGACCCTGTGTTCAGTCCACTGCAAGGCTGTGAGTATCCATTTCTGTATTTGTCAGGCACTGGCAGAGCCTCTCAGGAGACAGCTATATCAGGCTCCTGTCAACAAGCACTTCTTGGCATCCACAATAGTGTCTAGGTTTGGTGATTGTATGTGAGATGGATCCCTAGGTGGGGCAGTCTCTGAATTACCATTCTTTCAATCTCTGCTCTACATTTTGTCTCTGTAACTCCTTCCATGAGTATTTTGTTCCCCTTTCTATGAAGGATCAAAGTATCCACACTTTGGTCTTCCTTCTTCTTGAGTTTCATGTAGTTTATGGATTGTATCTTGAGTATTCCAAGCTTCTGGGCTAATATCCACTTATCAGTGAATGCATATCATGTGTGTTCTTTTGTGAGTGGGTTATCTCACTAAGGATGGTATTTCCTAGTTCCATTCATTTGCCTACGAACTTCATGAGTTCATCATTTTTAATAGCTGAGTAGTACTCCATTGTGTAAATGTACCACATTTTCTATATCCATTCCTCTGTTGAGGGAAATTTGGGTTGTTTCCAGCTTCTGGCTATTAAATATAAGGCTGCTATGAACATAGTAGAGCATATGTCCTTATTACATGTTGGAGCATCTTCTGAGTATATGCCCAGGAGTGGTATTGCTGGGTCCTCAGGTAGTACTATGTCCAGTTTTCTGAGGATCCACCAAACTGATTTCCAGAGTGGTTGTACCAGCTTGCAATCCCACCAGCAATGAAGAAGTGTTCCTCTTTTTCCAGCATCTGCTGTCACCTAGTTTTTGATCCTAGCAATTCTTTCTGGTGCGAGGTAGAGTCTCAGGGTTGTTTTGGTTTAATTTCCCAGATTACTAAGTATGTTGAGCATTTTTTGAGGTGCTTCTCAGCCATTCGGTATTCCTCAGTTGAGAATTCTTTGTTTAACTCTGTAACTTTGTTTTTTTTTTTTTTTTTATCCTTCACTTTCTTTTTTTTAATTAGATATTTTCTTTATTTGCATTTCAAATGATGTCCCCTTTCCTAGTAACCCGCTTCTGGAAAAAAAAAAAACCCTATTCCCTCCCCCCTCCCCATGCTCACCAGCCTACCCTCTCCCACTTTCTGGCCCTGGTATTCCCCTACTATAGCCCAATTTTTTATAGGCTTATTGAGTTCTCTGTAGCCTAACAACTTGAATACTTTGTGTACATTGGATATTCGCCCTCTGTCAGATGTAGGATTGGTAAAGATCTTTTCCCAATCTGTCGGTTGCTGTTTTGTCCTATTGACAGTGTCCTTTGCCTTACAGAAGCTTTGTAGTTTTATGAAGTCCCATTTGTCTATTCTTGATCTTTGAGCACAAGCTATTGGTTCAGGAAATTTTCCCCTGTGCCCATGTGCTCCAGACTCCACTTTCTTTTCCATTAGTTTCAGTGAATCTGGTTTTATGTGGAGGTCCTTGATCCACTTGGACTTAAGCTTTACACAAGGAGATAAGAATGGATCTATTTGCATTCTTCTACATAGTAACTGCCAGTTGAGCCAGCACCATTTGTTGAAAATGCTGTCTTCCCCCCGCCCCCCACTGGTGTACCTACTTTGTCAAATGGAGCCACCAGCAGCTAAGCAAACCAGGTTCCTGAAATAGAGGCAGGGGCCTCAGGAAAACAGGGGAATTGGACTATGAGAGAAATAACCAGATCAAATCAAAAAGTTCCACTCAAGGTCCAATGTGTATTTCAGAGTCTGAGAATATATTGGCAAGGAATCCATCCCCCAGTAAGCCAGGATCTTGTGTCCTAATTAGCATCTTGTCTGTCCAGAAGACAGGTAAAGCAACTCAGCAGAGCATGGCTCCTAGCAGGAACTTGGAAGAGGTAGAGAAGCAGCAAGACAAAAGGGCTTTCTTTATCTCAGAAAACTACACCCTAAGTGAGCAAGCTCTGTCAGCAGAGCAGGAATTGAGGAGGTGGAGGTTACAATCAAAGACCAAGTGACCATAGGTTTGTGGGTTCATTTCTGGGTCTTCATTTCTTTTCCATTCCATTGATCTACCTGCCTGTCATTGTACCAACACCATGCAGTTTTTATCACAACTGCTCTGTAGTACAATTCAGGGTTCAGGGATGGTGAATCCACCAAAAGTTCTTTTATTGTTGAGAATAGTCTTCACTGTCTTAGGGTTTTTGGTATTCTAGATGAATTTGCAAATTGCTCTTTCTAAGTCTGTGAAGAATTGAGTTGGAATTTTGATGGGGATTGCATTGAATCTGTAGAATGCTAAGAGCAAGATCACCATTTTTATTATATTGATCTTGACAATCTTTGACCGTGGGAGATCTTTCCATCTTCTGATATCTTCTTTGATTTCTTTCTTCAGAGACTTGAAGTTCTTGTCATACAAACCTTTTACTTGCTTAGTTAGAGTTACACCGAGGTATTTTATGTTATTTTTGACTATTGTAAAGGGTGTTGTTTCCCTAATTTCTTTTTCAGCCTGTTTATCCTTTGCGTGGAGGAAGGTCACTGATTTGCTTAAGTTAATTTTATATCCAGCTACTTTGCTGAACTTGTTTATCAGGTTTAAGAGTTCTCTGGTGGAATTTTTAAGGCCACTTGAGTATACTATCATATCATCAGCAAACAGTGATAATTTGACTTCTTCCTTTCCAATGTGTATCCCTTTGATCTCCTTTTGTTGTGTAACTGTTCTGGCTAGGACTTCAAGTACAATATTGAATAGGTAGGGAGAGAGTGGGCAGCTTTATCTAGCCCCTGATTTTAGTGGGATTGCTTCAGGTTTCTCTCCATTTAGTTTGATATTGACTGCTAGTTTGCTGTATATTGCTTTTACTATGATTAGGTATGAGCCTTGAATTCCTGATCTTTCCAAGACTTTTATTATGAAGGGTGTTGGATTTTGTCAAATGCTTTCTCAGCATCTAATAAGATGATCTTTTTTTTTCCTTTGAGTTTGTTTGTATAGTGTTTTATGTTGATGGATTTCCATATATTGAACCATGCCTGCATCCCTGGGATGAAGCCTGCTTGATCATGATGGATGATCATTTTGATGTGTTCTTGGATTCAGTTTGGAAGAATTTTATTGAGTATTTTTGCGTAGATACTCATAAGAGAGATTGGTCTAAAGTTCTCTTTCTTTTTGTGTCTTTATGAGGTTTAGGTATCAGAGTAATTGTGGCTTTAAAAAAGGAATTGGGTAGTGTTTCTTCTGTTTCTATTTTGTGAAATAGTTTGAGGAGTATTGGTATTAGGTTTTCTCTGAGAGTCTGATAGAAGTCTGCATAAACCCATCTGGTCCTGGGCTTTTTATGGTTGGGAGACTATTAATGACTGTTTCTATTTCTTTAGGTTATATGGGACTTTTAAGATCATTTGATTTAACTTTGGTATCTGTCTAGAAAATTGTATATTTCATCCAGGTTTTCCAGTTTTGTTGAGTATAGGCTTTTGTAGTAAGATGATGATGATTTTTTTTGGATTTCCTCAGTGTCGGTTGTTATGTCTCCCTATTCATTTCCGATTTTGTTAATTAGGATACTGTCTATGTGCCCTCTAGTTAATCTGGCTAAGGGTTTATCTATTTTGTTCTCTTTCTCAAAGAACCAGCTCCTGGTTTGATTGATTCTTTGTATAGTTCTTTTTGTTTCCATTTGGTTGATTTCAGCCCTGAGTTTGATTATTTCTTGCCATCTACTCCTCTTCAGTGAATTTGCTTCTTTTTGTTCTAGAGTTTTCAGATGTGCTGTCAAACTGCTAGTATATGCTCTCCCCAGTTTCTTTTTGGAGGCACTCAGAGCTATGAGTTTTCCTCTTAGGACTGCTTTAATTGTGTTCCATAAGATTAAGTATATTGTGGCTTCATTTTCATTAAACTCTAAAAAGTCTTTAATTTCCTTATTTCTTCCTTGACCAAGTTATCATTGAGTAGGGTGTTGTTCAGCTTCCATTTGTATGTGGGCATTCTATTGTTTATGTTGTTATTGAGGACCAGCCTTAGTCCATGGTGATCTGATAAGATACTTGGGATTATTTCAACCTTCTTGTATCTGTTGAGGCCTGTTTTGTGACTGATTATATGGTCAATTTTAGAGAAGCTACCATGAGGTGCCAAGGATAAAATGTTTGTTTAGGATAAAATATTCTATAGATATTTGTTAAATCCATCTGTTTCATAACTTCTGTTAGTTTCACTGTGTCTCTGTTTAGTTTCAGTTTCCATGATCTGTCCATTGAAGAGAGTGGGGTGTTGAAGTCTCCCATTATTATTGCATACACTGTACACACTGTAGTACAATGTGTGCTTTGATCCTTAGTAAAGTTTCTTTTATGAATGTCAGTGTCTTTACGTTTGGAGCATAGAAATTTAGAATTGAGAGTTCATCTTGGTAGATTTTAACATTGATGAGTATGAAGTGTCCCTCCTTATCATTTTGATCAGTTTATGTTGAAATTCAATTTTATTCAATATTAGAATGGCTACTCCAGCTTGTTTTTTGGGACCATTTGCTTGGGAAATTGTTTTCCAGCTTTTTACTCTGTCTTTGTTACTAAGATGGGTTTCCTGTATGCAGCAAAATGTTGGGTCCTGTTTATATAACTAGTCTGTTAGTCTATGTCTTTTTATTGAGGAATTGAGTCTATTGATATTAATGAAAAGTAATTGTTGCTTCCTGTTATTTTTGTTATTGGAGTTGGAATTCTGTTCATGTGGCTAACTTCTTTTAGCTTTGTTGAAAGATTAATTTCTTGCTTTTTCAAGGGTGTAGTTTCCCTGTTTGTGTTGGAGTTTTCCATTTATTATCCTTTGAAGGGCTGGATTTATGGAAAGATATTGTGTAAATTTTGTTTTGTCATGGAATACCTTGGTTTCTCCATCTATGGTTATTGAGAGTTTTGCTGAGTATAGTAGCCTGGGCTGGCATTTATGTACTCTTAGGGTCTGTATGATATCTGCACAGGATCTTATGGCTTTTATAGTCTCTGCTGAGAAGTCTGGTGTAATTCTGATAGGCCTGCCTTTATATGCTACTTGACCTTTTAGTACTATGTTTTTGTTTTGCATATTTGGTGTTTTGATTATTATGTAATTGGAGGAATTTCTTTTCTGATCCAAACTATTTGGAGTTCTGTAGGCTTCTTGTATGTTCATGGGCATCTCTTTCTTTAGGTTAGGGAAGTTTTCTTCTGTAATTTTGTTGAAGATATTTACTGGACCTTTAAGTTGGAAATCTTCACTCTCTTCTACACCTATTATCCTCAGGTTTGGTCTTCTCATTGTGTCCTGGATTTCCTGGATGTTTTGTTAGGATCTTTTTGCATTTTACCTTTTCTTTGATTGTTGTGTTAATGTTTTCTATGGTATCTTCTGCCCCTGAGATTCTCTCTTCTATCTCTTGCATTTTGTTGGCGATACTTGAATCTATGGCTCCTGACTTCTTCCTAGGTTTTCTATCTCCAGAGTTGTCTCTCTTTGTGATTACTTTATTGTTTCTACTTCCATTTTAGGTCATGGATGGTTTTCTTCAATTCCTCTACCTGTTTGTCTATGTTTTCCTGTAACAAGGTCTTAAAACCAATCAAGTATACCAGTGCTGTTGGCACAGCCATACAGTTCACTTGCTTTTTGTTTCATAAATTAAGCTCAGTGGAATTATTAACTCATGAAATTTAGTCCTCCAACAAAATAGTTTCCATCCAAGAGAATTATAGTGTGGAATCTAAAATATATTGACAGCTTGGAGTGAAGAGAGCACTTTTGCTGTTCTTGTTAGCTTAGGTTCCCACAGAGACTTCCTGTAGTATAAGAAGAAAGACTTCTAAATCAAACTCACATGTCTTTGATCTCTCTTTGGGGACTTTGACACTGCCAGGTGATGCCAAGAATCTGCTTCTCTATATGATGCTTCCAACTTTGGGGCTTCACTTCAGCCAATGCTTTTCTCCACCAAGGCTTCCTCTTTTCCTTTTTGTTAGGAGCACTCTAACATTGCCATAAGGTGTCAAGTCTCAAGTCTCCAAGATGCTTGATACTTTCCAACCTAGTGCAGTGTGGAAGACTCATAAGTATGTACAAGCTCTGCTTCTAGGTAGAGATGCAGCTTTAGCCCTTACTTGGCCACAGCTTCCATTGACCCTAAAAAAAAAATACTCCCCAAAAGAGTATTTTGACCCAGTGTTACTAGTCTCTTGTTAATCACAGCTGTGGTTTCCATTTTAGCTAACTGTCTGATTTTATTTTTATAGATTTTCTTTGTAAGTTTCTTCTCTTTATTTTTTTTCTTTAACTTTTGAGATTTTAGTGTAACTACATCATTTTCCCTGGTCTTTCCTTCCTCCAAAGCTTTCTGTATACCCTTCCTTGATCTCTTTCACATCATATTCATGTACTCTTTTTTCATTATTTGTTATTGCATGTGGGGCAGTGGTCTCTTCAAGCAACCTGGGCCCAGTCAGTCTAGTAATAGGCCTAGAACCCCAGAGCTCCAGTGGGCAATATTTTTTTCTGCCTGCAAGGGAAGATAGGAGTTCGGCTATAATTCCTGATCCTGGGAACTTAGCTCATGTTTCAGTCCCAACCCTCCCTCAACGGCCCCAGCAGGATATATATATAACCTATCAAGGATAGTAAAAACACGCGAAAGATTTACTGTGAAAAATCTACTCCATTGTCTGAGCCTTTTGTTCTAAGAGCTGTAACACTTGGGAAGAGATCTGCTCTCCCGAAATGCTGCGTGAAGCTGCACCGCACTCCTCACTGGCTAGTCAGACTCCTGTCAGCCGAGCCTGACCTGACTCAGTGTAGGGCAGTACTGAGAAACAGAGCAGCCTGGAAGACACACAGAGATGGCTCAACCAGTGCTCGCTCACTTCCGTTCGAAAAGGCTCCTGCACCAGGTCAGGCCAGAGATCTCTGTGGAAACCCTCTGGCACACAGGCCCACAATTACAGCCTTATGTATGTATATATTATAATATACACATTTATATTATATGTATATAAAACATACTATACATGTGTATAACATATCTACATAATTATCCTATGTGAAAACAATTATATATACATATAATCTAAAATATAATTTGCTCTAATGTAACTCTTACAAATGTTTTCAAGGCTGAACATTTGGTTTTGAACCTACAGAAGCTTCTTAAGGACTGTATCACACAATCAGTCATAATAAAATTATTGGATACATTCTGTATCATTTTACTAAAATGTCAAAAGGCCGGCCTCTATCTACTGCATGTCTTGCAGCACTATTGTGTTCTAAGCTACAACACTTCAATAAGATCAGAACATTTTTTTTTATTTAAGTTTTATTGCATTATGATTAGAAAAGATACATAATTTCAATTTATCTGAATTTGTTAACATTTAAAAACATATTTTAAGTAAATAGAATTGCATTACATTCTTCTTTCCCTTTTGTACCCCAACACCTCCCAGAGACCCCCCTTCATTACCTGCCATATCTTTAATTTTTTCTCTGATTCTTTAAAATGTATAAAATATTGTAACAATAAAAATGAGTATTATAAAAGTTTGATATAAAACAACAATCAATTGAACAGTCTTATGTAGATGCTTCTCTATGGCAACACTGAAAATACACAAGTTTTTCTCAATATAAATTTTAAATAACTCCAAACATGTTAACTGTAGATTTTAAAATAATACATTGCTTACTAGTTTTTTTAAATGAAGATAAAGTCTTTTTGTTTGTTTTGTTTTTAGTAGAGCTTAAAATCTTGGCTCTTACTGTGGTACAAATCCAAAATAAGAATAATTTTTAGACTTTGGAGTTCATTGTAATAAGGCAGAACTTCAATGATCCTCACATCACCAAAGGATTTTACCTTCATAGTAGCTAAGCTAAGAGTTAACAGTTCTTCTGCACCAAGGAGTGAATTGTAGGCATGATTTTTGGATACAGATTTCCTGCTGTGGTCAAAGCAATTTGACTTGAGTGATTGTCTTCATTCTCAGCCCACAGAGAACAGGTTACATTCATTTAAGAAATCGTGTGTGTATTAAGATGGTCTATCCTTGAAGTCATTCACCAACTGTTTCAATGAAGAATGGTTCTGCTTGGAGGGTGGCACAGACATTTGGTAAGGGTAAAAATCTGTTTCATTGACTGTAATGATTTTGAAAAGCATTCATCTCAGAGAAAGAGTAACTTATAAATTCCTCTTCTTCAAACTTGATACAAGAGTTACAAACATCAAGCAAGGCATTTAGTCTTACTCTTTCTTACAAGCTGCCTCCCAAGTTGTCTATGTTTCTTTTGACTGTTTAAATAATTTTGAAATATGTAAGCTGTTCTGAAAACCATAGTATAATGTAAAAACATCAAATAATCCTATTAATAGAGAGGCTGAGATAGGAGAAGCAGAACACTTATATGCCAAGGTCCTAAAATGTTTCAATAATCTTCCCTGCTCAAAAAAATCCTAAAAACAAAACACATAACCCTCCTTCAAGAAAAATAAACAATAACAACCGAAGAAGGACACAAAAGGAAAACAAACAAACAAACAAACAAACAATGGCCAGGTCAGTCAATCTGAACACTATGAAAGGAAAAAGGTAAACACCAATCCAGGTACGAAGTCTTGATTTAGAATGGTACCTGTGCAATAATAACACAAAGCTTGTAAATAAACCAGATAGAATCTGAGTTAAGGTCCACTCCATGAGATGGAACCTGTGCCCAATGATACGGGTGGCCAAAAATCTGAGATTAGAAAGAACAGAGCTGACACTTTTTTTTTTTTTAGTAATATTGTAATGTGTGATGTCTTCCATGTTGTGTGAATTTCTGGACTGATGTTTTTTCACAGGTCTCAATCATCTGTTCAGTTAAAATAAAGTAAAATTCACTACTGCTGTATCTTGGTAGTATTGATATTGGTATAATTGTTTGGGACTATAAATGGTACTATAAATGAAGTATTTTTCCTTTTCTTGGATAAAGTCGACTCAGAGTCTGTCCTAGCTAAATTGTCAACATGGAACAACCTACAGCCATTTGGCAGAAAAATCTCAACTGAGAAATTGCTTAGATCAAAGTGAATTTCAGACGTGTCTGGAAGACTGTCTTGAGTACTAATTGATGTAAGAGGACTCAGCTCGCTGTGAACAATACCATCCCTAGGCATGTGCTCAAGAATCGTCTAACGGAGCTAAATGTAAGGGAGAGATCAAGCGAAGCAGCGAATTAGAAAGCAGTCCCCTCTTCTTTTTTGCCTTCAGGTTCCTTTCTTGAGTTCCTGCACTGACCTTCCGCGATGATGGATTGTGATACAAAGTGCAAGCCAAATAATCACCTTTATTTCCAGGTTGTTTTTGCTTTTTGGGTCTGTTTTATCACAACAAAATAAAACTAGGAAAAAAAATCCAATTTTTATCCCTTAGCATCCTAGCCTTTCCCTGGCATCCCTCTATGGACCAGGGAACTAATGTGAGCATTTTATGCCTATGATGCATAAAGATTTCAACAATGAATTCAGAAGTGAGGAGAAAATTTCAGACAAACTTTGCAGTTTTGCTCTGTCTACCTATAAATGGTTTGAGGCCAACATCCACTTTTCAGCTGACCTTTTAAAGCCTATACTCAGAAAAGCATTGCAGTGGCCTTTTGGGTTATTAAAAATTCATGCCAATTGAAAGCTAGCATAATGAGCAGTGTTTTAAAAGTCTGGATATTTTCCCTCTTTCCAAACAAGGCTACTTTGTATATGATCACGAATCTCTTTGAAAACAATCTGGGAAAAGCATTTCTATTATGTCAGTACCATAATTTCTATTGCTTACTGTTATATTGAATGCATTGAATTTTGATTATGTCATGAGTCGACTTTTCATGGCACACAAACTTTCCTTCAGCGCTGGTGCATATCACGGAAGCACTTTAGAAGTTCATGGTAGTTCTCAGAGGTTTTGTCCAGTGTGGGTATCCTGCCTGGGTGTTTTTATTTTCCAATTTCAATGTACATTGCAGTCTTACTGCTTGATTTATTTTCTTTTCTTTTTTTTTTCTTTTTTTTTTTTATTTTTTTTATTTTTTTTTTAATTAGGTATTTTCTTCATTCACATGTACACTTTCCCTCTCCCATTTTCCCCTCCAAAACAAACAAACAAACAAACAAACACAAGAACAAACCCCTTCTGCCTCCCCCCTCCCAATGCCTGTCCCCCCACCCTCTCCCACCCATTGGCCCTGCCATTCCCCCACAATGGGGCACAAAACCCTCACAAGGCCGAGGTCCCTCACTCCTATCGATGATCGAATTTGCAATCCTCCACCACATACCTGCTGCCAGTACACTCAATCCCACCCTGTATAGTCCTTGATTGGTGGTTGGGTCCTTGGGAGCTCTGAGGGTACTAGTTAGTAATTGTTGTTCGTCCTAAGGGGCTGCAAACCCTTCAGCTCCATAGAACCTTTCTCTAACTCCTTCATTGGGGACCGTGTACTCAGTTCAATGAATGGCTGTGAGCCTCTACATCTGTATTAGTCAGGTATTGTCAGAGCCTCTCAGGAGATAGCTATATGCTTGTCCTTCCTTCAGTCTCTGCTCCATATTTAATCTCTGCCACTCCTTCTGTGGGTGTTTGATTCCCCTTTTTAAGAAGGAATGAAATGTCCACCTTTTAGTCTTCCTTCTTCTAAAGTTTCTTGTGGTTTGTGGGTCGTTCTTCCTGTATTCCAAACTTCTGGGCTAATAACCACTTATCAAAGAATGCATACCATGTGTGATCTTTTGTGATTGGGTTACCTCACTCAGGATGATACTCTCCAGATCCATCCATTTCCCTAAGAATTTTATAAATTCATTGTTTTTAATAGCTGAGTAGTACTCCATTGTGTAGATGTACAGGCTTCCCTCCAGGACAAGCTTCAGACCAAGTACTCAGGCGGGACAAGCTGAGAGGCACAGGCCTCAGGAGTAGAAGGGGAGTTGCAGGGCAGCAAGGAAAGATGAAGCTCTAAGGATTTATTTTATTTTCATCAAGGTTATATCATAAGTGGGTGTGACCGCAGGGCGTTAAGGTACTTCTTATTGAGTTGCGGAGATTACAAATCAGACTTCCCAGGAGTGTTTTACTATATCATGTCAGGTCAAAGTCCACAGGCAAACAAGCAGAAAAGAAAAGATAAGAAGAATACTGAAATCATGTGAGGACAGACTGACTCTCAGGTCCTCTATTGTCTCTCACAGTGATGGACAGAGCATCCTATAGAGTTATGAAACTTAATATTCTTTTCCTTTCTACTGATAGCTAAATATTTTGGGGATATTAAATGAAGATCAAAAGCAAACAGCAGGAGATTTGTCTTTATTTTGACAATGCCAACAGATTATCTTTCAAAATATTTAGGTCTTCCTTCTATTTACCCTAAGTAGGAAACCATAATCAAAAAGGGAATTCTGGCCTGGTATAGGGATGTTGAGCCTTGCTATAGTATAATCAGAGATAGGAGAATCCAAGGTTTATGGCTGCTCAGGGCTACAGACTAAGTTCAAAGCCAGAATAGACACCTTAGAGACATCCTAACAAAAAAAATTATAGAGTAAAATTATAAATAAATAAAGTTCTGAGGGTGTAGTCCATAGGAAAAGAGATTCTGTAGAATGATGGAGGCCCATGGTTTAATCCAAATAATAGGACTTGTAGAAAATGCTGTTAAACTTTCCCAGTTGACACATAACAAACAGTACATTCTCATTACTGAAGGCACCTCAAACTCTGTAAGATTTTGTGGGCCAAAGTTCAGACAATATTGTTGCAGAATTGCTCTGGGCCTTGAAGGTGATAACCATTCACTTACAAGTTATTGTTACTAGTTCACCTATACATCTATTCAACTGTAAACCAGGGAAATAAATGGACAATGACTATATTGCCAGCCTGTGACTTCCAGGAATTCCACCCTAAGCATACCAGTGTCCATTTTACCTGTCTCTTTCACAGCTAATCATATTAAAATAAACTCCCCACATCAATACTTGCTTATGAGGAGAATATTCTCCAATCTCTTAAAGAACAATTGTAGGTAGTGTCTCTATATGAACACTTAGGTCTTTTTTTTTT
>JADRCD010234533.1:0-11166 GCA_019843815.1 Montemys delectorum
AACATTTCATCGATAGTCTTTCAACAAGAATTGCATTCAATTCCTTTACTGCTTAACGCAGAAGCTCACAGAGATAAATTAATTGGGAAGGTCTGAGAGACATGGACCTCACTAGACTGGATTAAAGCAGGAGCAATTCTTCTATTGGTCATGAATCAGCATTATTATTGATTGGTGAGTGTGATCTTTGTCAACGACATAGGTCTATTATTAAAATCCATTTTGGGGGCCTAAGGAAATGTCTTAGTGGATAAAAGTGCTTGTCCAAGTATGAGAATCTGAGCTCAAGTCACCATAACCATGTAAAAGCTGGGCCTGCATCCTGAATGTCTATAAACTCAAAGCTACAACAAAACATGGAAGTTGACATGACATTTTTCCGAAGTCCTAGGAAAGTTAGCCTATCTCATGATGAATGAGAAAAAGAAACAAAAAGTCTCACACAGAGAGAAGATAAGGACCAATACCAGAGTTGGTCATTGACTTTCACATATGCACAATGACATGTGAACTCATGTTCACATACATGAATACATTACCTCACAGTCTCACACAGAGAACATACACACACACCAGTTACATTATCTTAAAGTATAACATATACAAACTTGAGAGGTTGTTTAAATTCTCACAAAAACTCTGCAATCAACTCATGATGAACCACTAACACAAATCTTTGTCAAAGGGATGGTCATTTTTTTTTTACTTTATAAACAAAATTTTAAAAATAGAAATGCTTCTTATTAATCTTGCGTTAGTCATTTAATACTTTTCTATTTTAAATAAATAAACTAACCCCAGGGAAAATGGTATCTCTGAATATTTCAGGTTAATGTTGTTAAATAAATTATATAATCAAAAGATACAAATTTGGAAATACTTGCCAGCTCTCTCACTCACTGTGCATAAGCAATTAAGCAATTCCATTAAGGTTTAGTGATACAGGGCTCCTCTAATGGTTTAACAAGAAGTTGGTGATGAAACTGTAGCTTTGTGATTCTTATCCCATTCAAACAGAAAAAAAAAATAGGTCAAAGAATTATTTTATTCCATCAGCTACTGGCTTTACTTTAATTCAATGATTTCACACTGAAAGGTCAGAACCAGCTTTGATTTGTTTCATGCAGTCATGATATAGTTCAAGTATTTCCTTAAATAAATGCTTCAAGCTTCTCTCATGTTGGGTGTAAATGGTAGGAAAAAAAACCTTTGTAGTCTCATGAGTGATAACAGTGGATGAAAGGTATCTGTTCTGGTTGCAGGGACTGTAATCAATGCAGATGAGGAATGGAATCTTATACTACCAAAACAATCAAACAAACACAAAAATGAATTCTAGTAGTGAAAAAAAGGGAACTGGTCATGGCAGCAATATTGATGAATATTTTAATTTAAAATTTTATTTATTTATTTATTTAAATTATTTTATTTATTTACATTCCAAATGTTGTCCCCCTTCCTGGTCCCTCCTCCCAGAATCAGAATGCTTCACTCCATACCTCTCCTCTTTACCTCTGAAAGGGTGCTCCTCATTCCCCCTTCCCCCTCTATTCCCCACTCCCTCCCCCTTCTCCTTTTCTCCTCCCACCTAAATATATAACTGTAATCTGGTAGGTCCCTTTAGTGTTATTTGTATACATGTGATTTCAGGGTTGACTGCTTAATAGAAGGCTCATCTGTAGAAAAGGCTAATTCTCCCATTTTCTGCATTCATTTGTTCCTGTATTTCTTTGTCAATGGGTATGGCTCCATCAGAGGTCTCTCTTTTACTTCAGCATTTCTACACATATTGTTCCTGTTTGGGTCTTGTTTAGGCAGCCATCTTATTGAAGTATCATCCTAAGATGTAGCTACACTGTCATGTTAAAGAAACATTATCTCAACAGATTTCCTATTTCTGTAGCTCTTAAAATTTTTCAGGACTCCACTCCATGATGATTCCCAAGCATTTGGGTGTGGAGTTGTCTTATAACTATATCTGTTGGGGCTCTGTACCTTGAAATTAGTTGTTCACTGTATTTTCAACAGTTGTAGTTTTCAGTGATAATCTATGTCTGTTGCAAAGAGAAGCATCTTTAATGAGGGATGAGAGCTACATTTATCTGACAGCATAAGTATTTTGATTGTAATTAGAAATCATGCTTGCTTGTTAAAATAGCACTAGTAGTTTCTTTTTTAAGACCCATGCCTTTAATAAACACTGTCAATTGTGTAGATTTACAGCCCAAGGCATGATTTCCTTCCTGTTGAGTGAGTTTTCAGTACAGTTGGATAGTTGTTAGTTACCATATAGATAAGGGCCATTATAGTATCTTTAAAAATAACTTGCCAGTGGGCACTTCCTGATCAGTTCAATGGTTGCCTGCAAGCATCAATGGTTGGCTGCAAGCATCCACCTGTGTATATGTCAGGCTCTGGCAGAGCCTCTCAGGAGACAGCTATATCAGGCTCCTGTCAGCATGTACTTCTTGGAATCCACAATAGTGTCCACATTTGGTGACTGTATATGGGATGGATCCCCCGGTGGGGCAGTCCCTGTATGGCCTTGCCTTCAGTCTCTGCTCTACACTTTGTCTCTGTATTTGCTCCTGTGATTATTTTGTTACTCTTTCTAAGAAGGACCGAAGAACCAGCCATATATGTAGCAGAGGATGAGCTTGTCTGGAGAAGAGACCCTTGGTCCCATGAAGGTTCCAGTGTAGGGGGCTGGGGGGCACAGGGAGAAGGGAGTGGGTGGGTGGGTGGCATATACCTTCATAGAAGCAGGAGGAAGGGGGATGAGATAGGGGATTTCTTGGGGGGGGGTTGGAAGTCAGGAAAGGGGATAACATTTGAAATGTAAATAAATAAAATATCCAATAAAAAATCTTGCTGCGATAATCATTGTTTTGATATATAGGCAACACAGGGGTAGATGGTTGATTGCTCTCCTCTTTTGCCAATGTAAATATTTTCAGATTCTCTAGGACCTCCAGAATAACAATTAGAAAGGAGGTTTCTCTGGCTGAAACCTGCTTGGATGGTATATGGCTTTCAAGGGAAATATTTTCTCCTCAAGTGATGTAGCTTCGTAACTTCATTTCAGTACAAATGTACATATGTCCTCTCTCTCTCTCTCTCTCTCTCTCTCTCTCTCTCTCTCTCTCTCTCTCTCTCTCTCTCTCTCTCCAGTTTATGGATACTTCGGCTCTTTGTATTTATTACCTATTGTGAATAAAATGCCAATGAACATGGTTGAGCAAGTGTCTGTGTAGAGAATGCCAGGACCTCTGGATCTCCTATACCACTGACATGGTAGAGTTATATCTTTGATGTGTTAGTGTCTTTTTAAGAGTTTAGGATAGTGATTTTCAGAGTGTCGAGATGAGTTTGCAATAGTACCAACCGTGGGTAAGGATTTCCTTTTGAGGATTTCCCTTTGTTTATACCCTCTTCAGCATTTTTTACTTGTTTATTTTGTAGATCACAGCCATTCTGACTGGATGAGATGAAATCTCAAAGTTGCTTTAATTTGCCTTTCTGTCATTGCTAAGAGTGATGAACAATATGAATTCTCTCAGTCTTCTAATGAAAAGACAAGGTGATTGATTGGATTAAGAAACAAAGATCAAGAAACTCATTCCAGTGCTAAATATATACACATTTTAAACTAAAAGGGTACAAAAAAAATCCAATGGGAGAGTAGATATTTTTCCATAACGCTTGTCAAAAAAAAAAAATTCAGTTTAAAACTAATCGAAAGAGCTATAAAAGGATACTACCTTGTAATCAAAGAAACAGTTATGCAACTGTTCAATTATAATTATATAATTAAATAAAAAGTAAATTTAAACACACACACACATGCTTACACTCTTTTAGTGTACCCAATTTTATTAAAAAGTGTAACACTACGGTTAAGAACACTTATTAATATCAACCCATTAATAAATATTAGGTGATTTCAACACACTATTTTTTCCAATCAATAGGTGATCTAGACAAACATGAACAGAGACAACTCAGAATTAAATGACAACAGTTATGAACTGGATTTAGGTGACAGCTACAGATTACCAAAACAAAACACAAAATAGTATTGTTCCCAGCCAGCATCCCTTACATGCTTGTCAAAAATACAACATATCCCGAGACACACATGTAAACTAAATAAATGCATAAAAATAAAAATAAAAACGTTTCTGTCAACAAAATTTGACAATAATGTAATAAAAATTTGCAGCAAATAACTTTCTAGTAAGTATACAATCACATGGAGAGCAAATAACATATTACTGCATAATTAATGGGTCAAAGAAGAAATCAAAAAATAAAAAGGGTTTCTGGAACTAAATAAAAATGAAACTATAGCATACCCTCTGGGGCATATTAAAAGCAGTCCTATAAAAGGACTCTAGCTGTCTACAACAGAAAGTCAGAAATAGCAAAAGTAAATGACATAATGGTGCAAGTAAAATTTAGGAAAAACCATAACAAAACCAAACCAAGCATAGTTAATGCAAATAAAAGAGCTGACTTTTGGAGAAGATAAACAAGACTAATAAAAAGAGATGACCCAAATTTAAAAACCCTGGTATGAACAAGGAATCTGCAATGGACACCAAGGATATATAGAATATTATAAGGAAATGGTTTAAATATTGCAACCCATTCAGTTGTAAAATTTAAAATAAATCTGTTCATTTCTTTGTGTGTATGTGTGTGTATGTGTATGTATGTATGTATGTATACATATATATTTCTATATACATACATATACAGATACATATACATTATATACATATACATATATACCCCATGCACATTTAGGATATATATATGGTGAATATTCATACTTTTCAACAAGAATTGACATTATGTGGGGGCTGGTTAGAAGTCTACACTTTAGGTAACTTATTTCTCCCATGCTAATATCTAAACACATTTCTATATCATTAAATTTTCATTAATAATTTTTTATGTCACTTCAGTGACTTAGCTGCTAGAAGACAATGAGTTTTAAAATATTTTTATAAAATCATTCTCAGTTTACATTTTACTTAATTATCGTCTAGATTTGAAAATCTCTTTTTATCAGAATCCCATTGATCCTTTTCTTTTCCTTTATTTATTTATTTACGTACTTATTTATGTATTTATTTATTTTTATTACATGTTTTATTTACATGTCATGTGATATTTCCTTTCCCAATTTCCTCACCAAAAAAAAAAAAAGAAGAAGAAGAAAAAAAAAACTGTTCCCTTCCCCCCACCCCGTGATCAACAACCCACCCTCTCCCACTTCATGGCCCTGGCATTCCCCAAAACTGGGACATAGAACCTTCACAGGGTCAAGGGCCTCTCCTCCCATTAATGACTGACTAGGCCATTTTCTGCTACATATACTGCTGGAGCCATGAGTCACACCATGTGTACTCTTTGGTTGGTGGTTTAGTCCCTGGGAGTCCCTGGAGGGTACTAGTTAGTTCATATTGCTGTTTCTCCTAAGGGGGTGTAAACCCTTCAGCTCCTTGGGTCCCTTCTCTAGCTCCTTCATTGGGGACCCTGTACTCAGTCCAATGGATGGCTGTGAGGCCCTACTTTTGTATTAGTCCAGTACTGTCGGAGCCTCTCAGGAGACAGCTATATCATGCTCCTGTCAACCAGCACTTGCTGATATTCACAATAGTGTCTGGATCTGATGATTGAATATGGGAAGGATTCCCAGTCTCTGGAGCACTCTCTGGATTGTCTTTCCTTCAGTCTCTGCTCCATAGTTACTCTCTGCAGCTCTTTCCATGGGTATTTTGTTCCCCCCTTTAAGGAGAAACAAAGTATCCATACTTTGGTCAGGCTTCTTCTTGAGTTTCTTGTGGTTTGTGGATTGTACTTTGTGTGTTCCTTTCTTTTGGGCTAAGATCGACTTATCAGAGAGTGAATATCATGTGTGTTCTTTTGTGACTGGGTTACCTCACTCAGGATGATATTCTCCAGATCCATCCATTTCCCTAAGAACTTCATAAATTCATTGTTTTTAATAGCTGAGTAGTACTCCATTGTGTAGATGTACCACAATTTCTGAATCCATTCATCTGTTGAGGAACATTTGAGTTGTTTCCAGTTTCTGGCTATTATAAATAAGGCTGCTATGAACATAGTAGAGCATGTGTCCTTATGACATGTTGGAACATTTTCTGGGTATATATGGCTGGGTCCTCTGGTAGTACTATGTCCAATTTCTGGTGGAATCACCAAAGTGATTTCCATAGTGGTTGTACCAGCTTGTAATCCCACCAGCAATAAAGGAGTGTTCCTCTTTCTCCACAAGCTATCCAACATCTGCTATCACCTGAATTTTTATTCTAGACATTCTGACTGGTGTGAGGTGGAATCTAAGAATTGTTTTGATTTGCATTTCCCTGATGACTAATGATGTTGAACATTTCTTTAGGTGTTTCTCAGCCATTTGGTATTCGTCCGTTGAGAATTCTTTGTTTAGCTCTCTACCCCATTTCTTAATAGGTTATTTGATTCTCTCAAGTCTAACTTCTTGAATTCTTTCTATATATTGGATATTAGCCCACTATCAGATATAGAATTGGTAAAGTTCTTTTCACAATTTGTTGGTGGCCATTTTGTCCTATTGACAGTGTCTTTTGCCTTACAGAAGCTTGGTAATTTTATGAGGTCCCATTTTCCAATTCTTGATCTTAGAGCATAAGCCATTGGTTTTCTGTTCAGGAAATTTTCCCCTGTGCCCATGTGCTCGAGGCTCTTCCCTATTTTCTTTTCTATTAGTTTCAGTGTATCTGGTCTTATGCGAGGTCTTTGATTCACTTGGACTTGAGCTTTGTACAAGGAGACAGGAATAGATCAATTTGCAATTTTCTACATGCTAAAGTTCAGTTGAGATAGCACCATTTGTTGAAAATGCTGTCTTTTTTCCACTGGATGGTTTTACCACCTTTGTCAAAGATCAAGTGACCATAGGTGTGTGAGTTCACTTGAGGGTCTTCAATTCTATTCCATTGATCTACCTGCCTGTCACTGTACCAATACAATGTAGTTTTTATTACAATTGCTCTGAGGTATAGCTTAAGTTCCGGGATGGTGATTTCACCAGAAGTTCTTTTATTGTTGACAATAGTTTTCACTGTCCTAGGTTTTTGTTCTTCCAAATGAATTTTCAAATTGCTCTTTCTAAGTCTGTGAAGAATTGAGTTGGAATTTTGATGGGGACTGCTTTGAATCTGTAGATTACTTTCAGCAAGATAATTGCTTTTACTATATTAATCCTGCCACTCCACGAGCACGGGAGATCTTTCCATCTTCTGAGATCTTCAATTTCCTTCTTCAGAGACTTGAAGTTCTTGTCAAACAGATCTTTTACTTGCTTAGTTAGAGTTATACCAAGGTATTTTATATTATTTGTGACTATTGTGAAGAGTGTTATTACCCTAATTTCTTTCTCAGCCTGTTTATCCTTTGTGTAGAGGAAGGCCACTGATTTGCTTGAGTTAATTTTATATCCAGCTACTTTGCTGAAGTTGTTCATCAGGTTTAGGAGCTCTCTAGTGGAATTCTTGGGGTCATTTAAGTATACTATCATATCATCATCAAATAGTGATTATTTCACTTCTTCCTTTCCAATTTGTATCCATTTGATCTACTTTTGTTTTCTAGTTGCTCTGGTTAGGACTTTAAGTACAATATTGAATAGGTAGGGAGAGAGTGGGCAGCCTTGTCTAGTCCCTGATTTTAGTGGGATTGCTTCAAGTTTTTCTCCATTTAGTTTGATGTTGGTTACTGGTTTGCTGTATATTGCTTTTACTATGTTTATGTATGGGCCTTGAATTCCTGAACTTTCCATGACTTTTATCATGAAGGGATGTTGGATTCTGTCAAATGATTTCTAAACCTCTAATTAGATTATCATATGGTTTTTTCTTTGAGTTTGTTTATATAGTGAATTATCTTGATATATTTTGGTATTTTGAAGCATCCTTGCATCCCTGGGATGAAGCCTAGTTGATCATGATGGATGATTTTTTTGATGTATTCTTGGATTCTGTTTGCAAGAATTTTATTGAGTATTTTTGCATCAATATTCATAAGGGAAATTGGTCTGAAGTTTTCTTTCTTTGTTAGGTCTTTGTCTGGTGTAGGCATAAGAATATTTGTGGCTTTATAGAACATGGTGATCTGATAGGGTGCAAGGAATTATTTCAATCTTGTATCTGCTGAGGCCTGATTTGTGACCAATTATATAGGCAATTTTGAAGAAGGTACTACAAGGTGCTGAGAAGAAGGTATATACTTTTGTTTTTGGATAAAAAGTTTTATAAATATCTGGTAAATTCATCTGTGTCATAATTTCTGTTAGTCTCACTGTGTCTTTGTTTAGTTTCTGTTTCTATGATCTGTCCATTGCAGAGAGTAGGATGTTGTACTCTCCCACTATTATTGTATGCAGTGCAATGTGTGCTTTCAGTTTTAGTAACAGTTTTTTTATGAATGTAGATATCCTTGCATTTGGAGCATAGAGCTTCAGAATTGAGAGTTCATCTTGGTAGATCATCCCATTCATGTGTATGAAGTGTCCCTCATTATCTTTTTGGATCACTTTAGGGTGAAAGTCGATTTTATTCAATATTAGAATGGCTACTCCAGCTTTTTTTCCTGGGACCATTAGCTTAGAAAATTGTTCTCCAGCCTTTTATTCTGAGGTGTATCTTTCTTTGTCACAGAGGTGGGTTTCCTGTATGCAACAAAATGTTGAGTCCTCTTTATGTACCCAGTCTGATAGTCTATGTCTTTTTATGGAATCCATTGATATTAATATATATTAAGGAAAAGTAATTGTTGTGTTCTGTTATTTTTGTTGTTGGAATTGGAATTCTGTTCATGTGGCTATCTTCTTTTAGGTTTGTTGGAAGATTACTTTCTTGCTTTTTCTAGGATGTAATGCCCCTCCTTGTGTTGGAATTTTCCATTTATTATCATTTGAAGGGCTGGATTTGTGGAAATATATTATGTAAATTTGGTTTTGTATAGAATATTTTGGTTTCTTCATTTATGGTAATTGAGAGTTTTGCTGGGTATAGTAGCCTGGGCTGGCATTTGTGTTCTCTTAGAGTCTGTATGACATCAAGGAAGGATCTTCTGACTCTCACAGTCTCTGAAGAGAAGTCTGGTGTAATTCTGATAGATCTGCCTTTATATGTTACTTGACTTTTTTCCCTCCCTGCTTTTAATATTCTTTCTTTGTTTTGTGCATTTGGTGTTTTGACTATTATGTGGCAGGAGGTATTACTTTTCTGGTTCAGTCTATTTGGAGTTCTATAGGCTTCTTGTATCTTCTTGGGCATCTCTTTCTTTATGTTAGGGAAGTTTTCTTCTATAATTTTGTTGAAGATATTTACTGGCCCTTTAAGTTGGAGGTCTTCACTCTCTTCTATACCTATTATTCTTAGGTTTGGTCTTCTCATTGTGTCCTGGATTTCCTGGATGTTTTGGGTTAGGAACTTTTTGCATTTTGTGTTTTCTTTTACCATTGTGTCAATGTTTTCTATGGTATCTTCTTTATCTGGGATTTTCTCTTCTCTCTCTTCTATTCTGTTGGTGATGTTTGCATCTATGGCTCCTGACTTCTTTCCTAGGATTTCTATCTCTAGAATTATCTCTCTTTGTGATTTCTTAACTGTTTCTATTTCGATTTTATGTCCTGCATGGTTTTGTTCAATTCCTTTACCTGTTTGATTGTGTTTTCCTGTAATTCTTTAAGGGAATTTTGTGTTTCCTCTTTAAGTGCTTGTATGTGTTTACCTGTGTTCTCCTGTATTTCTTTAAGGGAGTTATTCATGCCCTTCTTTTTTTTTTTTTTGGTTTTTTTTTTTTTTTTTTTTGGTTTTTTTTGAGACAGGGTTTTTTTTTCCTGGAACTCACTCTGTAGACCAGGCTGCCCTCGAACTCAGAAATCTGCCTGTCTCTGCCTCCCAAGTGCTGGGATTAAAGGCATGCACCACCACCACCAGGCTCATGCCCTTCTTAAATTCCTCTATCACCATCATGAGATATAATTTTAGATTCAAATCTTGCTTTTCTGGTGTTTTTGGATATACAGAATTGCTATTTTGGGAGTACTAGGTTCTGATGAAGCCAAGTAATGTTTGTTACTGTAGGTAAGATTCTTCTGTTTGCCTTTAGCCATCTGTTGATCTCTGGTGTTAGATGTTCTTGCTGTATCTACCTGGAGCTTGTTCCTCCTGTGGGTCTGTAAACCTGTGTCAGCACTTCTGGAGGATCAGCTCTCCTCTGGTAAGACCTGTGTGCAGAGGACTGTTGATCAGTTGTCCCTCCTGAATCTTGGGATCAGATTACACCCTGAAGACAGACTCTCTGCTTGCAGGAAAGATACAGATAGGGCTATTGATTTGCAGTCCCTCCTGAGTCCCTGAGTCAGAGCACTCCCTGAAGACAAGGTCTCTGCTTGTGAGGGAAGGGACAGAGAAGGTTGTGGGTCTCCTTTCCCTTCTGGGTGTATTTGGAGGTGGAAAGGATCCTGTCCCAGCTGCCCTGCCACTCTAATGTCTATGCCTCCCAGCTGGTCCCACCTTAGTAAGTCACTGGAGAGAAAATGGTGATCTCACCTCAAATCGGTTAATTTCTAAATTAATCTGAATCATTAAAGTTAACCTGAAATGTTCAACAATACAAATTGACTGTAATAAATGAGGAGATTGAAACTATCTTAGAAAATCTTTTTCTTGAACAATGTCCTAGCCCAGATATATTCTCAGTAAGAATTCTACCAGACTTTCAAAGAATATCATATGTAATACATCCTAAATTATTTTTAGAAAATAGAAATGGAAAGAACATTTCCAAATATGTCCTATGATGCTAAAGTTACTGTAGTACTAAAACCAGGTTAAGGTAAAACAGCTAAAAATGATAATTAAATCTCTAAAATACTTATGAAAATATATTCAAAACACTAACTAGGTGGTACATACATTTAACAGCACTGGGAGGAAGAGGTTGGTATGTGTCTGAGTTTGAGGCCAGTTTCATCTACACAGGAAGTTCCAGGAAAGCTAGAGTTATACAAAGAAACTCTGTCTAGACAGAAATAAGGAAGGAAGAAAGAAAAGAGAAGAGAGAAAGAAAGAAAGAAAGAAAGAAAGA
>JADRCD010234533.1:14986-31866 GCA_019843815.1 Montemys delectorum
AATATTATACAGTTAATACATTTGGAGTTACTTAAAATTTATATTGAGAAAAATGAATGTATTTTCAGTATTGCTGTAGACAAGCATCTATATAAGATGTTCAATTGATTGTTGTTTTATATCACACAACTTTTATAATACTAATTTTTAATTTTACAATATTTTATAAATTTTAAAGAATATAATAAAATAAAAATAGAGTTACAAAATTTAAAAAAATTTCAAATGTAAGTAATGAAAGTTTTTTACTAAATTATACTACATTTTAAATACTCATTAGGTTATTTAGAACTGAAATACTAGTGTAGAATAAAAACATCTTTCACACTGCTCATTCAACGACACCCTACTTGTTATGATAACACATGAATATTAATTATAAGCATTAGCTAAATCTCTGAGTAAACTTCCTTTTCCCTTCCTTCTCCAGAGCTGGATTTTTTTGTTTTTAAAGTGATCCCTAACTCTAAATCCCATGATGAAGCACCAGCTTACTACAACATATGTGAAAATTGAAGAAAAAAGCCCAAGTATCTTAATATAGAATCATGAGCAGTTAGTTGTGTGTGTGTGTGTGGGGGGGGGGTTCTGAAGATTGAAAAAATAGCATGTATATGAATGGGAATGCATCTGTGCAGTCATATACGTTTATAAACTTGAAATGCAAAGCATATTTTTTTTTTCCCATTAAGACTGAACTTAGGTAGAGGAAACTCCATGCAATATCTTTTCAGTGTTACTAAATTTTTAAGTAAATGTTAAAGTGTCATGTGTCAAATGTTGTGCATATTTACATGTTTACAGATATTCTGCAGAGATCCTGGGCATACTCCAAACTCATTTAGTATCTGCTTATGGTAACAGAAATCCTGTCACCATTTAACACAGGGCATCAGAATTTGGTCTTACGTGGTTTTGATGTTGTCGTTGTTAACTTGGCTATCAACATGAAGACATTTGAAGTCATCTAAGACCCACACTGATGGGGACTCTTGCCACATGTTTTCTTTTCTCACTCCACTTACCTTTTGCTGAAAATAGATTCTTTTCTATGCAGTATACCCTGATTTCAGTATATCCCTCCACCCCTTCCAGTTTCTCCCTCATCTCCTATTCCAGATGGATAGAGTCCTGTCAGTCTCTCAATATAAAATAACAATTTTCTAAGAGACAACAACAAAACATAACAAAATAAAATATAATAAGATAAAACAAATCCTATCATTGGACAAGGTAAATGAACACAAAGAAGAGATCCCCAATAGTGGGAACAAAAATCAAAAATCAATTTGTTACACAACTCATGAGTCCCATAAAAATACTAATCTGAAAGGTATAATATATATGCAGAGTACATATTTTGTTAATCATATTATTTTTATTGATGTTTTATTTATTTACATTTCAAATGTTATACCCTTCCCTGGTTTCCCCTCCACAATCCCCCTATCCTCTCCCTGCTCCCTCTGCTTCAATGAGGCTGCTCCCCCATCCACCCACTCCTGCCTCACCACCTTAGCATTCCCCTACAATGATGCAATTAGTCTTCACAGGACCAAGGCCAGCCCCTCCCATTGATCCCAGATAAGTCCATCCTCTGCTACATATGCAGCTGGAGCCTTGGGTCCCTCCTTGTATACTCTTAGCTTGGTGGTTTAGTCCCTGGGATCTCTTAGGGGTCTGTTTGGTTAATATTGTTGTTCTTCCAATGAGGTTGTAGTAAACCCGATCAGCTTCTTCAGTCCTTTTTCTAATTCCTTCATTGGGGACCCCATGCTTTGTCTGATGGTTGGCTGAGAGCATCCACATCTGTATTGGTCAGGCTCTGATAGAGCCTCTCAAGAAATAGCTATATCAAACTCCTGTCAGCCAGCACTTCTTCGCATCAGCAGTAGTGTCTGGGCTTGGTGTCTGCATATAGGATGGATCCATAGGTAGGGCAGTCTCTAGATGACCTTTCCTCCAGTCTCTGCTCCACTAGTTGTCCCTGTATTTCCTTTAGAGAGGACAAATTCTGGGTTAAAATTTGTGTGGGTGGCTCCATCCCTCAACCAGGGGCCATGCCTAACACTTAGATATGATATCTACAGATTCTCTGACTCCTTTGTGGGGCATTTCAGCTAATTTCAAACCCACCGGGTCCTGGGAGTCTCTTGCTTTCCTGGTGTCTGGGACTGTCTGTTGGCTTCCCCCAGCTCCTCATCCCCATTACTATTCACCTCTGATTAATTTTCTAACCCTCTGTACATCTCTCATGCCTCCTCCTACACCTGATCCTGCCATAGTTTTTTTTTTTTTTTCTCTTCCTCTCCTCCTCTGTTCCTCTGAAGGCACTCCAACCCTCTATTTTCTGTGATTATTTTGTTTCCCCTTCTAAGTAGGACTGAAGCATCCACACTTTGGTCTTCCTTCTTCTTGAGCTTTATATGACCTGTGAATTATATCATGGGTATTCCAAGCTTTGACTACAGAGAACAAAACAACCCTATTAAAAGTGAGGTACAGAGAGATAAACAAAGAATTCTTAACTGAGGAATACCAAATGGCTGAGAAGCACCTAAAGAAATGTTCAACATCCATAGTCATTATGGAAATGCAAATCAAAACAATACTGAGATTCCACCTCACAACAGTCAGAACAGCTAAGGTCAAAAATTCAAGTGACAGCAGATGCTGGTGAGGATGTGGAGAAAGAGGAACATTGTTGGTGGGAAGGCAAACTGGTACAACTACTCTAGAAATCAGTCTGGTGGTTACTCAGAAAATTAAACATAGTTCTACTTGAGGACTCAGCTGTACCACTGCTGAGCATATACCCAAAAGATGCTCCAACATATAACAAGGACACATGCTCCATTATGTTCAGAGCAGCCTTGTTTATAATAGCCAGAAGCTGGAAACAACCTAGATATCCCTCAACAGAGGAATGGATACAGAAAATGTAGTACATTTACTGAATGGAGTACTACTCAGCTATTAAAAATGATGACTCAATGAAATTCATAGGCAAATGGATAGAACTTGAAAATATCATCTTGAGTGAGATAGCCCAGTCACAAAAAGAACACACATGGTGTGTACTCATTGAAGAAGGAAGAAGCACCCTAAAATGTTTGCCACAATTTCTGGTAGCAGCCCACAGAAAAGAATGTGAAAGAAAGAAAGCTGGTTATCAGCCTGCTGGTCCTCACCCTTGTTGCTAGTTCATCCATTTATTATGCTGCTGTGGTTAGTGTTAATCTAACTTATACTTGTTTAAGATTTCAACATACACCAGACGACTAGCATGTCTTCAGGAATCATTCTCTGAATAATTTGACCTTGTGATGCTAAATGTTTTTTGTTAGTTTATTTGATGTGTGTGTGTGTGTGTGTGTGTGTGTGTGTGCACTTGTGGTGTGTATGTGTGTGTGTGTGTGCGTGTGTGTGTGTATGTGTATGTGTTAAAGGCATTACAACTCACTAGCTCTATTTGCAGGTGTTTCATATTTCTGAAGTAGTTTCTTTTAAACAGACAGATAAATATAACTTTTGCTGGGCATCTGCTAAAAAGAAAGTCTCATTGGTAAGAGAACATACATAAAATGAAGCTCCTTTCCTCCATACAAAATGCAGCATGGAGTAGATTTACATTTTATACTTTTCTACTAGAGCAGAATGCATTTTAGACTCAATATTTTTTAGGACTGGGGAATATTTCAGAGAGGAGTAGTTTCCAGTTACATCCAAGTTCTTGCATTTGATCCCCAGACCAAAAAAAATAGTTTCTACTCATAACTATCCTTTATCTCAAATTTGACCTTTGATTTGAGATATTTTCAAAATCTTATTACAAGTCACAAAATGTTTTATTTTAAACTCACTATGATACTGACATTGTCAATACATTTTAAATTATTAAAAACCATATTCCTATGGTTCAGAGAAAGACTATACCTTTATCCTTGAGTATGACTGATTAGTCCATGGGTGCTATTGAGTGAGAGCTTGAGTGGGAGAAATGGACATGGGGAGAAAATAAGGCAGAAGCAGTGATGCTCTGTCTTGCTCAGGGTCAAGCCAATTCTCTATATGTTCTGGTCAAATGTTTTGACACTAGGCTCCATCTACAGCTTTTTGTTTCCATATTTCACTCATCAGGATAGGTGAGTGGCCAGTTATATGATTATGAGTAAACTGCATTTTTATATATCTGAAAATAACAGTCATGTTGTATACGTGGTTGAGGATTGCACTACATGATATATATATGTATAGGTTGGTGAGGATAATTTCAGGTACACAAATTTCCATGTTTGGAGAAATCAGGACAGTGTGACTTGGTATTGAATTTATTCATTTTCACATAAACTAACTTTAGAGTCTTGTATATATAAATTGGTTTTGAAATTTTAAGACAAAAAAAAAAGTACTCTTATGAGAATACTACTAAGGGATACCTTTTTCTTTCTGATTATAGGAAAGAAGAGACACTGGGATTGTAACTGAATGAAAGAAAAGCATCCTAACAGGACTTTCAGTATGAAACTACCACCTTTCCAAACTAGTATTAATGTTTCAAGTGCAGCTCCTCTGCTTCATCTTTTGGTATTCGTATCTATCTATAAGGAGCATTCATGCACCAATCACAGGTCTGCGTTTGCACTGTCTTTAAATATCCCTCAGCTGTTTTTCTGAGAAATAGCACAAAGTACATAACTCTCTCAGAGGCAGAAAGCTAAGGGCCTTACATACAGATTAGGAAGGTGATAGTGTGCTATACATGGTAAGTATTTTCAATGCTGTTGGTTGCTAACATTGAGAACAAATGATAACAGACAAGTGCATTAATCCTATAGTGGTCCTATAAAAACACAAATTTTTTTATTAAAAAGCTAATAAAATGATTTTTAAATATAGATTAGAAATTTCTAGTTATCATTTTATTTTACCATGCAAGATTCCGAGGGAACCATAAGCTATCCCTGTGTTGAAATCTATACTTCTCGTTCAATCTTATGCATGTCCAAGATGGCATTAATCTTTTGCCATGACGATGATTTAGAATTCAGACTTATTATGTTGTGTGACCTCTGGATAAGCCAGGCAACAGAATTCTATTTATAATACTTCTAGGTATAATCTGAAATTATTAGAAGAGAAGTAGAGAAAAAGCACATAGCAGTATTCTACAAAAAAAATATTAATGTAGTGAAATATATCTACTCTGTTACCTAAGACGTGACAGTAGTCCCTTAATCTATAAGAACAATCTCCTCTGAAATAGCAGCAAATAAAAAGAAAGATGCATATTACGGATTCTTTGAGTATCAGCACATCACTGCACCGCAATATATCATGCTTCACTGTGACACATTCTCCCATTTGTCACCTTCTGTCATGCCACTATATCTCAAAAGACACAATGTTGCCCAACCTTTTTTTTTTCCTTTAGTGCAGCTGATGGACACCAAATACTTGACACTGAAAACAGAACTATTTTAAAAACCAGAAGGTCTCAGCCAAAGGCTGTCTAAATTGGATATTTCAAGGGCTGAATACCACAGACCATGGTTATTTAAATGTATATTGGGTAGGTTGAATTTCCAGTGAAACAAGTATTTCACTCTCTTTGGGCGCCTTTTGCATTGTAAAGCATAACTTCCCATCTGATTTGTTCTTACCCTAGAAAAAGGTTATATTTCTTTTTGTTTCCTGTCTAACATATCAGGTCTAATTTGTATCACCATAAAAGCACCAAGATGGTTAAACTGTCCCTTTTTTAATCACTTGTCATCAATATAAGTATTTCAAGTTAAGATTTGGATTTTTTTTCCTTTAGTGAGTACAAATATGTATGCATAGATGTGAAGCCCCAGGCCTTCATTAGAATTCAGGAACTGGTGGCTGCAGGAAGGGACAAGCCACAAGCCATGCCTCAGAGATTTCCACTGAAGGCAAGGCTGATATTGAAAGAAGCAGAACCCGGTACATACATCTGGAGAAAAAATACACATGCTTAAGAAATGTGATCTTTCACTATATTCTCATATAATCCTGTCTCAGAGATTTTTACACATGCCTAGAGATGCTCTAATATTAATGGTTACCTAAAACTAACACACTTCAGCCACAGGATATGACAAAGGGACTTGATGAAGGGATTTGATAAAGCTGCTTGTGTGACTACTAAGGAGCGCTCTCAGAGTTTCTGTCACACCTTACTCTATCAACTTGGCAGATGACATTTTCTCCTCCATGGGTCCTGGCCCTCTTTTAAAGACTCGGAATGATTATTTCTTTATTTGAACCCTCTTTTCCTTTCCATTCATGTGGCTAACATCTACTGCACATGATATATTTTTGATAGGATATTTAATGATATATTGACAACTCCATTCTGATTATGAACCAAGTATTTACAGGGTTCAGTCCTGTTAAAGTCAGTACCCTGTGTGAAGAACTATAATCTCTCCTCATAACACATAAACTGAACTCAAACAGCTGCAGCATTCAGCCCAGTCTCCCTTTCTAGAGGAGTGTCTAACTCATCCCTTCACATCCGTTAGTCCGGCAAGAGACTCTTCCCATGCTTTGAAGGACCTTTCTCCTCAGTGTAACTCGTTAGGAGCCTCCAGTTCCTTAGACTGGAATGACTACTCTGCTGTATCCAACCATAGAAAATCAACATCATCCTCGAACACTTCCTCTGTCCAAAAGCTTTTCCTACTCCTCTGAGAAGAATATATCATCCTTCCTTTATGCTCAAATAATGACAGCATCTTTATTGCCATCCCAAGATCTATGACCTAGACTTATTGTTTAAATGCATTGTTGTTATGAAATCTGCAGAAATCCTTCAATAGAACATCTGTGCTCATAGTTCTTGTGTCTTCAATTAAATAATAAATCATGGATTGCTTTCTGCTTGCCACCGATTTGCCTTTCCTCAGTTAGATTTTGAACTGTTTGAAGTCTTTCATATACTCAACCTGTTATTCTCTTGTAAAACAAACATTCTCAGACAGAATTAACATAGCAGATACTCAGATGAAAGATTCTATTTGGAATTTTTTGTTGTTGTTGTTGTATTAAATCCTCATTAAGGACAGAAGTTCATCAGTGATCACATTATATACTAATCTGAGAAATCATGTCTATACCTTGTTCAAGCCTACAGCAATGGTGTGGATTTATTGTCTATTTGCTGTATATGCTCATTGTATGATGCCCATTCAGATTCATCAGAAACACTGAAAGTTCTCCAGGCCCTGTCACTCACTCTTGTTCAACAGAAACATTTATACACTTTATTGATTTGAGTCAGAATAAATTTGTCTGTAAGAGCTATGGTTGCAAATAAACAAACTTATACAGGTCATTTAACCATTTAAAAGAATTATAGAGCTTATTATATATTTTAATAGCTTATATTTACTTATTTATGTTTAGAAACATGTTATAAATAAAAAAAATCTGTTAATATATCCTAAGTCACAATTCCTTATTTAATTTCTCTGTCAAATATGTTTTTTGCTTTGTCCTTGTTTTACACGATCTCATTCAGATATGCTAGCTATATTAGACACACACACATACACACACTCATAATAATTAAACGTTATCTCTGTTTAATGTTTATAAAATTATTGAAAATGTTTGGAGCTTGCTTCCCTTTTTATGATAAAAATCATTTTTAGTCTGTTATATTTTAATATTATCTCTTATAGGACTGATCTTTCTTTTCTATGAGAGATAGTCTCTAGAACAGTGTCATGCTATTTGACAATTTTATTTTATGAGACAGGGTTTACTGTGAACTCAGCTACATGTTCTGCATATGCTAGGAATACCAGTATGCAGAACTCTTCTGGCACACACACACACACACACACACACACACACACACACACGCACACACACACATTTCATATAGTTATTTATATATATGTATTATATATAAAACTATATATGTATCATATGCAATAATGTATCATATAATACACATATAAATATGTATTTGTATATAGATATTTATTTATTATAAATTATATAATATATGTACAAATATATACTTATATATGTGTTTATTATATATTATATGATATATATTGTAATATGTAATACATATATACAATGCCCTGAAAAGGCAAAGTAACTCATAGACTAGTAGCATAATGTCCATATATATATGTATATATGTATCATACATATACATATATAGAGAGAGTATAAATGTATCTAATGTATATAATACATGTACACATAATATATATGCATATTTATATGTACATATATATATGTATTCATAAGCGCTTTAATTTGATATATAGTATGGAGAGAATATATTTCCTACATACCTTTTCAAGCCCCTAATATGATCAAGATTCTTTAATGTTTACCATTCTGTTTGTTAATGATGAAATTTCAGTGTATTATTCTTTTATTATTTGCATAACAATGATGGTGAAGATTTTATAGTAAACCCTCCTTTATCCATGTTCAATAAATTAAAATACTCCCAGTAAATTCCTGAAATCATGAAGTGTACCAAATATATGTTATGTTTCTTCAAACCACACATACTAAATAAATAATTTAATTGATAATTTATGTACACCAGGAGCCTCACCATAATAAAGCTATTTTAACAATGTACTATAATAAATAAAGTTATATGACTCTAGGATCTTTGTAAAAATTCTGCATTCTTCTGTTGATCTGAGATGCTAGAAAGCATACAGGAAGAGATACAATGTGATAAAGGATAGAGACGTTGTTGTATTATTTGTTTGCATCAGGTAATCTCAGTTTTGAAGATGCTGAGGCATCTTCATACAAATGTTTTTGTATAAGTGCAAACATATAAACTATCCCGGAAAATAAATAAATTCATATGTATAAGTAAGTAGATAAATAATCCAAGTAAAGAAAATCTGATGCAAATGGGCCTTAAAAAAATCATACCATGCCTCTGTGAACGCACAGCAACTCATAGAACAGTAGAATAATGGCCCTCTGCACAGAGTCATTTACACACATGCACATACAGGTATACCCAGGCACATACATGCACACACATGCACATACACACACCCACACATGCACATGGACACACATACATTGACACATGTAGGTATTTGCAGTAAATATCAAACTATACTGAGAACAGATCATGTTACTTGGAAGCAAAAGTGAGGTACAGAAACAGGAGCCAATTATAAGAATATTGCCTTCACCTGATCAAAAACAAAAGGTGCTTATCAGAGATTGAAGAAATTATGACAGGTGCTGGGAGGAGCAAAGGTAGGGTAGAGGGTAGATATTGGTCCCTGCCATAAGCACAGGGGTAAGGGTTTCACTCTCAAACTCCATCCACCTGTTTCTTCTTGCTTCTAAATATAAATGAATAAGTAAGTAAGTAAATAAATAAATAAATAAATAAATAAATAAAAATCAGCATAGCTGGATAGTGGAGGACATAAAATTTTGCTTCTGAAATTAACTCCAGGTCATAGTTTCAGATTCTTAAATTTTTATAAGAAGGAGAAGAAAGCAAAACAAACTTGGGCATGTTAACATTACTGCACTGAATACATAATTGGGTGACAGGAAACATTATTATGTGGAAATTACTTAATAGGTTTTCAGCATCTATATTTTATAATAACTTGTATTTCAGACAGGTGCCTTTCACTTCATTTTAGAGATGAGAAGATGTATTCTGAACAGCCTCAGAGCAAGAAAAGGTGACGCGTTTGTAACTCACAGGGAAACGATTTCACTGGTGACTTCCTACTCTCTGGCATCTCCACAGCTATCTCCCTTGCATTGCATGTCACAGCAGCACTGATGTCACGGATTACTCCCACAGACTTTTCACTCAGCCTGCTAAGAGCGGTATACAGCAGAGGAAGAAGGCTGTGCCCCTCAGCTTCAGCTTTACATCGCTGTGTCCATGAATCACAGCCCATTGACTCAAGCCCAGAACTCTACTAAGAAAACCTTTCTAACAAAATCATTTCACTTAAAAAAATGAGTTTGTTTTATCGCAGATGCCAGTGTCAAAATTACTTAGTAGGCAGATAAATGGAACAAAACTAAAATAACTTTCCTTGCAGCAGTTATATTAGAATTCACAAGTCTTCACTTACCAGTAAAAAGACAATACCCTGAAATTATTCCCCTAGAGAAGAGCCAAATACTTATAGTAGTATTTCCTTTTTCATAGACTTGAAATAGGAAAGCAAGATTTCTCACATTGTTGAAATATCCTGTTATATAAGCTGTTGTATGGAAATAAAGTGTCAGTGCTCTTTTGCTCAAGCAATAAAACTAATTATAATAGAGAAAGTGAGTGGGTCTTTAAAGATGATTCGTCATTGTAAAGCACTGAGATGCACACACTTCACTTTCTAGAGGCAGAGAAATATTAGGTTATATTTGTTTGTTTTCGCTTATATACATTCATTCATAAAACTCATCGAACCTTAACTGCTTAATTTACATTCAGGAGCCTTCCTGTTTTAGATATTGATATTCTACAAATAAATTTCATTACAAATACATTTGAGAAGCTGAGTTTCAAGTAACACCTGGCTTAATATCGAGAGAAAAGAATTACATGATAATTCTTTCTGTGTTATTCACTTTACCCCTGTGTATTTTGTTTGGAGCTTGGGTACAAACATTGGGCTTGATCACAAAAGCTTATGGTTTCTATTAACACTGGCCTATTCAAAGGTGTTCTTCAGTTTCTTACATTTATTTATGAACATTATTTCTCATTAACATTCTTGTTCATTGGCAAACATCCCTATGCGCTTTCAGTAATTAAAGTTTCATTTATGTCTATTGGTTTTATTTCACTGATTTTTGTTAATATGTGAGTATAATGTGCATGTGATTAGTCCATGTGTCATGTCATAGTTGTGGAGTCAGAGGACAACTTTATTGAAGTTCACTCCTCTCATTCTTACATGGGTTTAGTGGACCAACTGAAATCATGTTTGCATCCTCAGGAGGCAAGTTTCTTTACCTGCTGAGTCACCTCAATGGCCAGTGCTTTTCTGAAGTGTGTATTATTTACATACACATACACACACACACACACACACACACACACACAGAGAGAGAGAGAGAGAGAGAGAGAGAGAGAGAGAGAGAGAGAGAGAGAGAGAGAAACACATGAACACACACACGCACACCTACTTTTATACTAGATCTTTATTTAGACTGGTATGTCAGACTAACTTATGTCTCATATTCTATTTAGGTTTTTGTTTTCTTAATGTTTAGCTTTTTTTAACATTTCAAATGTTATCTATCCCCTTTCCCTGTTTCTCCTCTACAAACCCCTATCCCCATTGTCCCTCTCCTGCTTCTATGTGGGTGCTCCCTCAACTACCCACCAACTCCTGCCTCCCTGCCCTGACATTCCACTACACTACAATATCAAGCTTTTACAGGACCAAGGGCCTTTCCTCCCATTGATGCCCAGCATGACCATGCTCTGCTACAAACATGGCTGGAGCCATGGGTCGCTCCTTGTTTACTCTGGTTGGTAGATTAGTCCCTGGAAGCTCTGGGGGATCTGGTTGGTTGATATTGTTGTTCTTCCTATGGGGTTGTGAACCCCTTCAGCTCCTTCAATCCTTTCCCTAACTCCTTTGCCTTATTTGTATCCAGAATCCTAGATTCTGCACAAATTCAACTTCGAATAGATGAATCTGAAATAGAAGAAAGTAGAAAATATACTTGAACTTTGTAAAGAGAAAAGGACTTTCTGATCAAGAACAATGATTGACAAATGATACAATATGAAACTAAAAATAATCTGAATAGCGAAAAGGACACCATTAAAATAAATATTCATCCTACAGAATAGAATAAAATCTTTTGCCAACATGCTACAGAAGAGCTATCCAAATCCAGCATCAATTGTTGAAGTGCTCTCTATTCTTCTCTGGTATACATTTTTGTATTCATTATCTAAGTTTATTTGCCCGCATTGTGTGGGTTCTCTTCAATTCGAATTCATTAATCCATATTCCAGTAGCATGATGTTTTTATTCTAACAGCTCTGTAGAATAACTTAAAGTTAGGGCTGATGAACCTTTAACAGTTATTTAATTATTCAGGTCTGTTTCATTATCCTGTGATATTTCCATTAACAAATAAAATTTAAGAGTTTTTTTTTGGAAAATTTGTGACTTTCTTTTGAATTTTGGTGGGGATTAAATCAAACTTGTAGATTGCTTTTGATAGGGCAGACATTTTTAGAATGTCACATAAGCATGTGAATGAGGTCTTTCCATCTTCTGGTATCATTTTAAATTTCTTTTTTCAGTGTTTTAAAGTTTTTCTTGCATTAGTCATTCATGCCATTAGATTTATTCTAAAATATCTTTGATAGCAGTAAGGACATGGTATATGTCTATGTAGGCATATACAGGAGTTTGTTCATGTGGAGGCCAGAGGATGAGCTCATGTTTTGTTTGTGAGGTAACATCCATTTTCTTTGAGACAGGATCCTCAATGGCCTGGAAATTGCACAAGAAGGGTAAGCTTGCTAGTCCTGTATTTAGATCATGTAACACTATTCTGAGTAGTAGAAATATAACTCTGGTTTCCATACTTGCAAAACAAACATTTTACTGATCATTATTTTCTCAGTTCTCTGAATATCTAATTTCTTACTACTATCTATATTTTAGAATAAGAATGTACAAATAATTGCTCCTGTCTGGTACAGTTTCTTCATTGAAATTCCCTCTCAGGATGAATTTGATACTACTAATAGACAGGGAAAAGGGCAAAATATCTTTAAATGTAGGTTACAAAAAATCCTTTTCTAAGGAGATAAGCAACAGAAGCAATCCATGTAATATAGGTGTCCTTAATCCAATTTACTCTTGATTTTTAAAACCTCGAGCATCAGAACATTGGAGATGATGAGAATTTCTTCAAGTCTATACGTGCTGAGGCCAAAGGGGTGGAGCAGGAAGAGAACAAAAGGAGCATTACAAAATCCTGCTCAGGATTTCTCTGAAAATAGTTCCTTGCTTATATTAGTTTTTCTGCTCAACTGTCCTTCAAATAGTGCCTGAGGATTTTTAAAGTGCATGGTGGTTGTTAAAGGACAAAGACTAAAGTGTTCTGTAGCAATAATCAGTTAAAGTTGACCAAGAATGTAAAGTAATTCATAAGCTATTTGCTTCTGTGCAGAGCTTTAAAGTGTTAGAATATCATACCACTACAAAAGAATTATCTAAAATGAAGTAATATGCTGTATTGCTCTGTACAGGCTATAAGCAATTATGGTGGGATATACTTTCCTCTTGTGTGTTAATAAGGCTGAAGAGAATATCAAGAAATCAAATTCCAGAGTCTATAATAACTCCTGAGTCAAATTGAAAGAAATTATTGAAGAATTCATTATATTATTGAAACAAAGCAAAATGAAATGCATTGTGACAGTGTAATATAAATCACTGGATAATATCACATCTTAATAATCAGTGCAGAACAGGAGAGAGACTTCTGTGTTGATTTACTGTGTAGAAAATATGACATGACAGAAGACCTTCCACAAGTCAAGTCTTTACATACTGGCACAGTTATCATAGTTTCTCTACACGACATACTTGAAAAGTCACTCTAAGGAGGCTGGACATGGACAGAAAAGTATTTGCCCAACCATTTTTTCCCTTTTGACCTTATTGCACTGAACTATACTTGACTCTCTAGTACCCAGAGATAAAATTTCTAGCACATCTTTTTACTCGGCAATATAAGCCCACAGCTAATTATGGTGTGCCAAAGCAAGACTGCAGAAAGTATAATCTATTAGCAATAACTTCTGTCTAACAAGATAATTGCATCTGGAATAATGAAATGCTCATTTTAGTATCCAAATTAATAATGTCATATCAATGCCATTAATAATTAAGGATTCTTTTTATATCACAACATCATTAATAACAAATGCATTATGAATAGTTCTATTAATATCAACAATAATAAAAAATAATACCATATTTTCTTTCTATAGTTACAATTCTGCAAGTCTAACAAAATACTGTATATGTCATAGACCAAATCCTGCTGTGTCTAAGTTAAACAGTCAGGGAATACATTATTGTTTAGGATAAGTAAGATATCTCTTTGTTTTCTGGAACCATAACTTGTGCATAAGAGAGTTCATCATCAATATTCAGAAAGTGTATAAAAACTTTAGTTAAACTTGTACAATTTGATGTGTATTAGGAAATGCTGGTGCTGGAACAGGGCCTGGTGATGATAAGGTCATATGGTCAATTCCAAGTTCAGAGAAAACTATACATAGGAATGGGTGCATGAACTTAGTTTTCCTGTCATAATTTAAGCTTAGTTACCTATAAATCTTTTTATGAACTTAAACTTACATAATATTTTTGTATTCCATTTTCCTGTGTTCATGGGAGGAATGATCTCATTTATCCATTCTAGACAATTTTCTACTCGTCTGAGTATGGTCTCTCTCAGCAATGTGTTTTAACTTATAAAAATAAATCTGGGTCAAGTATTAGTAAGACAAAGCCTGTAGGATGGCTAAATATATCTCATAGTGTGATTTCTAACTGAAGTTTAATTAAAACATCACCAATTGGTTTTCCAGTATCAAAATTAAATAGACCTAAACACATAGATACAAGAAATATTATACAGACTGAGCAAGGTATATTTAGAAATGTGGGTGTGTGTGTGTGTGTGAATAACAAGTAATGAATAAGGAGACCATGTGTGTAAAGGAGAATTCGGAGAGATATATGGGAGAGTTTAGAGTGAGGAAAGGAGAGAGAGAATATAATTATAATATGATCTCAAAACAAAAACAGTAGTTATTTAGATTACCAAAATAGGATCGAAAGAAGGTATTTGTGACTAAGCTGCTATAGATTATTTCTAATAATCAGTGTCAAAATTGAATAACCATGACCATTACTTTATGCTAAAGTTATGCTTAATTCCAGTTTACAGTAGTAGAGAGTAGTAGGAGTAGATACACTATACAAAGTTTACGTCTTTTCTTCCTGCCTCTTTAAAGAAAGTATGCATTGTCATTTGTCTGTAGAACAGGCAGAAACAGTATTTTTATGACATTTTCAAAAACCAGATAATAAAATTACAAAGACAGACATGAAGAGTCAATGACATGTCCATAAGAATATTAATTTGTACCTTGAAATTAGAATAGTGCCCTAAGCATTTAAAAAAATAAAAGCTCAGGGACTCTGGAAGGACAGCAGATCCACAACCCTCTCTTCCCCTTCCCTGCAAGCAGAGAGCTTGTCTCCAGGGAATGTTCTGAACCAGGAACTCAGGTGAGATCTAGATTTTCTCTCTTGTGACTTTCTAAGGCAGGACCAGCCAGAAGGAACAGGCCTCAGAAATGGTAGGGCAGCTGGGACAGGATCCTTTCTACCTCCCTCTACACCTCTGAGGAACAGGGGATCCACAACCCTCACTGCTCCTTCCCCACAAGCAGAGAGCTTGTCTCTAGGGAGTGCTCTGAACCAGGGACATGTCTCCAGGGATTGATCTGACCCAATGACTCTGGTGAGATTACCATTTTCTCTCTAGTGACTTTATAAGGCTGGACCAAGCAGGAGGCACAGATCTCAGAAGTGGCAGGGCAGCTGGGACAGGATCCTTTCTACCTCCCTCTATACCTAGGGCAGACTGCAGACCCCTCTGCACCTTTCCCTCAAGCAAAGAGCCTGTCTCCAGTGTGTGCTTTGACCCCAGGACTCAGAAGGGGCAATTGATCCCCAGCCCTCTTTGCACAGATCTTACCAGAGGAGAGCTGATTTCCCAGAAGTGCTGAGGACAGGCTTACAGACCCACAGGAGGAACAAACTCCAGCCAGAGACAGCAAGAACATCTACTACTGGATATCAACAGACAGCTAAAGGCAAAGGCAAAAATCTTGCCAATAGAAACCAAGACTACTTGGCTTCATCAGAACCTAGTACTCCCATCACACTAAGTCTTGGATATCCCAAAACACCGGAAAAGCAAGATTTGGATCTAAAATCATATCTCATGATGGTGATAGAGGAATTTAAGAAGGACATGTATAACTCCCTTAAAGAAATACAAAAGAACACAGGTAAAATGGTACAAGCCCTTATAAAGGAAACACAAAAATCCCTTTTAAGAAACCATAACCAAATAGGTGAAGGAATTGAAAATAGTTATCCAGGACCTAAAAATAGAAGTAGAAACAATTAAGAAATGACAAAGAGACAACTCTGGAGATAGAAATCCCAGGAAAGAAGTCAGGAACCATAGATACAAACATCACCAACAGAATACAAGAGATAGAAGAAAGAATCTCAGGTGCAGAAGATATCATAGAAAACATTGACAAAAGAGTCAAAGAAAATGCAAAATGCAAAAAAATTCCTAACCCAAAACATCCAGGAAATCCAGGACACAATGAGAAGACTAAACCTAAGGATAATATGTATAGAAGAGAGTGAAGACCTCTAACTTAAATGATCAGTAAATATCTTCAACAAAATTATAGAAGAAAACTTCCCTAACCTAAAGAAAGAGATGCCCATGAAGATATAAGAAGCCCATAGAACTCCAAATAAACTGGACCAGAAAAGAACTTCCTCCCGCCACATAATAGTCAAAACATCAAATGCACAAGACAATGAAAGAATATTGAAAACAGTGAGGGAAAAAAGTCAAGTAACATATAAAGGGAGACATATCAAAATTACACCAGACTTCTCACCAGACGATCCTGGGTTGATGTCATACAGACCCTAAGAGAACACAAATGCCAGCCCAGGCTACTATACCCAGCAAAACTCTCAATTACCATAAATGGAGAAATCAAAGTATTC